>CM047393.1:0-164155 GCA_026123125.1 Chironomus striatipennis | reverse complement strand
AATTTGATCAATAAGTAGCGTTATTATATCCAGAAAGAACAAAACGATGAATTGCTTTTCGTTGGGTAGTAAGAAGCATCTTAAAAGAACGAAGCTTATAAGAAAGATGAAAAAAGCAATTGCAGTATTTCTTGTAAAATTGCCTTCATTAGATTTAAGTTTAAAAGGCAAAAATCCAAATGTCTGAAAAATCTTTAAGAATTTTAGATCTTCGGATGTCAAGTTAAAGATATTTTCACTTTGTGGTGTCTCCATAGCTTAAAATTTTACTGATTGGATTCTAGTAAATGTGAGCTTTTTAAATAGCTATCAACGACGAAAGAGGAAATTCAATTTTATGAGCCCCAAAAAGGCAATAAATTTATTGGCATAGAATCTGAAAGAACTGTAATTTGTAAGGAATAAAACAGGTAATTGATTGAATAATTTACGTTTATTTTTATGACCTTATTAACTGTTGATTTTCTTTTAATTTTGTCTCAAGAGATGAATTTGTATCTCTTTTTTTTATGAAACATTTGTGATTTTTTTTATGGATGGGTTAGTTATTTGGTAAAATATAAAATTTACAAGAATCGTCATCTATGTCTCAAAAAAGAAACTAATTTTAATTATTAAATATAGAGGAAACGAACAGTAGAAGCTTAAAGCTTTCAAGGAAATAAAATCTTTGGAAAAATTCTTAAATTAAAGATTTCAAACAAAATTAATTTTAATCAATTTCATAATACGGATAATGCTGGCGATTAGGCCTATCTAAATCTGTGAAAATTTGCCGAATATTCTTTCGTATAACTTTTTCATATTTTTTTTTTCTAATTTTTTCGTTCTTTCATTAAAACTTTTATTTTATTTTTTTTTGTTTCGTCTAATAAGTTTTCACAATAAATAACAAAAATGGTTTTGGACTTTAAATTTATCTTGAAATAGGACTTAATTGTAAAATTCTTGCACTAACATTTTTTTTCAGTATTTTCAACTACAATGTTTTTTATGTTCCAAACAACTACATTGGATATATTTTTTTATTATATTTTGAATTCATGAATTTTTCAAGTTCCACAATATTTATTTCGCCTGGGTTATTCAATTTTCTTATATATTTTTAAACAATTAATAACCGTATTGAATCCACAGTTGTTATAGCCAGGGTTTTGTTGAGGCACACGAATTATTATTGGCTCTCGAAAATCCAGTGCTTGTTGATAATTTAAGGCCCAATTTATCATTGTACTAATGACTCGATGCGATTCCTCAATTTTTTGACGTTTGTTTAACGAATCCAGAAACATTATTTTTACATCGTTTTCTGTTTTATTTACCAAAACAGCGATGAAATGGTTGACATATATAAAAATTACAAATTAATTTTTGGATAATCAAATAATAAAGGAGCCTTGTTAGAAATTTTTGTAGTGTTTTGCTTAAAATTGTGAGGGCAATCTTAAGCAGTATGCAACAGAACTTTTTAACGAGACATTTTTATTGTTTTATTATCCAAAAATTAATTTGTAATTTTTATATATGTCAACCATTTCATCGCTGTTTTGGTAAATAAAACAGAAAACGATGTAAAAATAATGTTTCTGGATTCGTTAAACAAACGTCAAAAAATTGAGGAATCGCATCGAGTCATTAGTACAATGATAAATTGGGCCTTAAATTATCAACAAGCACTGGATTTTCGAGAGCCAATAATAGTTCGTGTGCCTCAACAAAACCCTGGCTATAACAACTGTGGATTCCATACGGTTATTGATTTTTTAAAAATTTACAAGAAAATTGAATAACCCAGGCGAAATAAATATTGTGGAACTTGAAAAATTCATGAATTCAAAATATAATATCTTTTATCCATTACTACATTAATTTTTCCATCATTATTTCACGGGGATTCATCATATATTATTATACTTTAGTTATGTGTATCAAGTATCGTAATCAAAATGGTAAAAAATTATTTTTATTTTCTTTTTTCAATTTTCTTTCTTATCGGTTTTTGAATGTCTTGGAAATAGGAGGAATTTTCAGTTTTTGGAAGGGATAGATGATCTAAAGTTTTCATACTTTTTCTAAATTTAATTTGAATCAGAAAATAATTATTTAGGGGTTGTTCGCATTTTTAAAAAGGTAATCTTATGAAAAACATTCTTTCGATTATGTTAAACTAAAATTCGAAAGTTCCTCTTTAATCCTTAGAAATGTAGTCAATGATTACACGAAGAACTTCAATTTCAAACTGGAAGTTTCATAAATAAAAATAGTAGAATTGGAGAAGGAAAAATATGAAAAATTTAGATCAAACTATCAAGTGGAAAGGATATATATAATCAATATATTGCAGAAATAGGTTGTATAAAAGTTTGAATGGTTAGTCGCTGGAAACCATCGATTCCATTTTTGTAAACAGCGGTAAAAAAATTCGTATTCTTCATTCTGACTTCATTTTCTAAAGAATATCATTTCTTTTTTGACACATTTTAATAAATTCATGAATAATTTCATTCTTAATATGAGTAATAGATTAATAAATTAAGCGTAGACAAGTGCTTCGTCTACAAGTGCTTTCTTAAATTTGAAAAAAAGGAATTTGCCATTTAATGTTTTTTAAATGGTTGTATAATTCAGTATAATTCATAGTTTGTAGCATAAATATTTTTGATTAAAAACGTCCTCACACGGAGGTTCCTTTCATGTTTAAACACACTAAAGAGAAATAGGATTATCGTAATATTAAATTGGTTAGTTATCTCATTTTTTTAATTTATATCTTCTTATACTCATTTTTTTATCTTGTTTTTAAAAACATTAATGCTGCAGTTAGTTTTGTTTATCTTTCCTTAATATCTATGTAACCGTATAAAAAATGCAATCGAAATTAAAGTCGAAAAAATTGACTTAAAAATTCATTGTAAAATTTGCAGTCGTTAAGAACTAACATGTTTTGCTTCCTTTTCTTTCATTCCATAGTTTTCAAATATAAAAATTTATGAAAAAAAGAGTCGAAAACTTCGCAATCATAATGCACGAATATTAAAATTGTCTGAAACTAAGTCATACACAACTCAAAACATACGCGATTTTCAGTACATTTTATACAAATTATAAATACTTATTAGTTATTTAACTAAACTATTAAAATCAATCGAACTATTAATTAAACTTAGTAGTCTGAATATAAAGAATAGAAATAAAAATAAAATAAATAGTAAAATAAGACGAGGAAGAAGGTAGAAGATACTTTTTTGTTTTGTTTTGTGAGTAATGATGATGAAAGTTATAAATATAAACTAGTCTACAATAGTGTTATTAAAGTAATTAGTAGCTTCTGATTGAGAGAGAGAGAGTTCTAAATATTCATGTCTTTCAATTTTCAATGTTTACTTCTTTTTCTTCTCCTTTTCAGCTTTTTTTTCAGCCTTCTTGATCATTTTCTCGCGTTCCTTTCTATCCTTTTCCGTTTGTCTCCTTTCCTTCTCATTCAACCGCTTCAGTTCCTTTATGTTCTTCTTCATTAATTTTTTGTCATCTCCACCAACATTCAAGATTTTGAAATCGCGAGAATCTAACTGCAGTAAAGCACCTCCTTCAACTCCGTGCTCGATGAATTTTGGTACATGATGCTCCATATTTATTCCTAACAGCCAGTGACACACCTGATTAAATATAAAAATAAATTCAAAAATTTAAATTTTTTAGATAAAATCAAAAAAATCAGACCTGTTCATTGTTCCATTGCTCGACTGGTCCACTCTTCCATTGATGTGAAGACGCAGATATTTTGGCACGATCGCTTGAAAAGCTAGTTGATGATCCTGATAAATCTAAGGTTCGACTTGGAGAGTACGCAGGCGAAGAATCAGACGATGCTGATAAATTATCATCACTTGATTGAGTTTGGTGTTTCCAAGGAGGAGATGAACCTAACGGAGATATTGTTGAGGGAGGTACATGTTTTACTGTTTATTTGGTTTATTCAACATTTTTAGTTATTTTATTTTATTTTCGATTTTTGATTTTTTTTTTTTGTTAGATCAAAAAAGAAAAGAAAAACAAAGAAAGAAAAAAAATCGCAAAAGTGGAACCAAAGTGAATTTTACTTGTAATTTTTTCAGTTTAATAATAGCAATAACAATCGGATACACACAAGACACACACACAACATTTCCACTTTGACTACCTTTAATTTAAATATTCTTATTTTTTGCATAGACAAACGTGTAACCCCTTCCAATCTTTATTTTGTTTTTTAGACAAAAAAATATTCTAACTACTTCCTGGCATTTTAACATGCAAATAAACATCAGATTTTAAAAAAAATAATTTAATTCTTTATTGAAGCATTTGAAGTTTGATTTAAAACAAGCTACGATGTTCCTCAAAGTGTATTTGTCTTCTTAATACGATAATTGAGAATTAATGCCTAACCGCTATTTTTGAGCATTTAATAAGAGTAACTCATTGGTGTGAGCATAACTCGTTATAGACATAAACACAAGCAGACAAACGATTAAGCAGGCAAGCATACTAGACATCATCATCATCATCATGATTTCTTACCTTTTCCAACGTTTTCGTTGACAGCCTTTTTGATTTCACATAAAAGATTTTGTGAAATTCTCTCAGCTGGATTTTGTGAATGATTGAGATCAGTAAAATCGTCACTGCTATCGCGTGATGATCCATCTTCTACCACCTTCTTGCCTTCTCGTTCAGCAAGTCTTTCTTTTAACTGCTCTGCAAGAGATGGTGGATTGATGCCTTTTAAGCCTTTTGGTCGTCGACTTGGATAAATCCATGTGTCTGGTGACTGGTCATCTAATTTGTCATTTGATGAGCCCATATCACTTTCATAAGAAGAAGCATTCAAATCACTTCCGTAACTAGAACTACTAATTTTTCCACCAACATTATCACGGAAAATATTTGGTATAGTTGTGTGCTGTTGCTTCATATTAAATGCTTGGACGGGTGAAGTTGCATCATTCCTCTCTTTATGAACGCTTGCATATAATGGAACTGAAGGTGGAACCACAGGTTTATTTACTATTGGTGTGGAATAATGAACTCCATTTGTGAATGTTGGATTGTTATTAGCATCATCAATGTTTTGTTCTTCTTCACTTTCATCTAGTGTTCCATTAGAGCTGCTATTACTATTTCCCAACTTTTTTGGCAATTGACGATTTGCCAATGCACCGCGGGAGACTAAATCACTTTTACTCTTATTAACTGACGAATCGAGTAGTTCATGCTTTGGAATGGCTGTATCAAATTCATCTTTAACTGGAATCTTTCTCTCAACTGTTGCTGTCTTTCCATCCTCCCCCTCACCATCTGGGGACAAATCTGATATTTCAAGATCTGAGTATTCACCCTCAATTTTTTTCTGGAATAATGGCTTTGGTGGCTGTTTTCTCGTCATTTGTGGAGTTAATTTAAGACTAGTATTATCGTACGGCAAGCACACTGGCAATCCAGCTCGTTTTTGTGTATCTTGTAATTCTTGTTCCAATGAAATCACGCGATCTTTTAACTTCTTTACTAAAGCATTATATTCCGTGTCCTTCTCTTGTAAATGTTGCAAATAATATTCTTGGAATTGGATCTATAAAGTTTAATTATCAAATTAATAGATTAATTAACAAATCAAATAAATAAGGAATAAAATAGATCATACCATATCACGATCACGCTGTTGGAAGTCTCGTAATATCTTTTTAATCTTTGAATATTTCCGTTCTAATGTTGCATACTGCGTTTGTGATTGTTGCAGCATGTTTTGGTAATTGTTAGCCTCTTTGCGAATATCCGTCAAATCTCTCTCTGTTTGCTTCAGTTTCTCGCAAATAATTTCGGTTTCGTTCGATATTGTTTGGTATCGAATTAGCTGTTGACGATTTAATATGGCAATTAAAATTATTTTAATGATGTAGGAAGTTATAAAGTTAAAGTAAACAAAAGAACTGAGAAATACGCAAAACAGCAAAAAGATTCTCTTACCATCTTTTTCATATTCATAATCTCTCCTTCATGCATAGCAATCGTTTTCGTTTTCTTTATTTTCATATCATAAAGTATTTTTTATGTCATATGTGGTTAATTGTATTTTATGCAAGACAAAAATAATGTAGTAAGACAATGCAAAGAGAACAAACAAAGCAATAAATGAGTTATTTAATTGAATGAGATGAATGAGTTAATTAATCAACAAAATCATTCACAGATAAAATATATATACAAATTTTGCTAAACTTACTTCTTGAAGGAGTCGTTTGAGTGATTCTACGTCACCCGAGTTTCCACCATACTCGATACCATCAGCAAATGGTGAGTCAGCCGCAATTTGTGTTGGTGACAATGGACCTTCGGATAGACTTGAATTTGCAGAGACAGGAAGTGTTGAGTCCTCAGATGTTCTTCGGAAATATTCTTCCTGTTGTCGTCTAATTCTTTCTTCCTTATCTTTATCAGCTTGTAAACTTTGTCGTATAAGTTGTGCAACTTCTGAATTATCTGGATCTTTTTCGCGTCCAATTTGAAATTTGACAAGACCTGATGTATTTCTTAATACTGAAGCAGCATAAGCTTGTGTAACACCAACTAATGACTTTCCATCGACCTCAATAATTTGATCGTTTACTTGAATACGTCCGTCACGGGCTGCTGCACCGTTCTCAGTAATTGTTTTGACAAAAATGCCGAGTTTCTCAAGTCCAGAATCAGCACCAACACCCATACCAATGATACTTAATCCAAGACCTTCGCTTCCTTTCATTAATTGCACCGGGAAGACGTCCATTTTTTCAACTCTCTTTTCTAGCTCATATTCAGCAGAAGCAGCAACTGGATCGACATCTTCATTTCGTCGATCATAGTCATTGATTGAAAATGTCGAAAAGACTTGTATTGGTGCTGTACTAAATTTTACTTTGGTATTTTTCTTAACTGGAATGTGTTGCTCCTCTTCATCTTCACGATCATTTTCCAACAGTCCAGGAACTTCCATCCAAAAGTTTCCATCTTCAAAGAAATGAACTCCATCCTGATTAATAAATACTTCTTTTGCCTGAACTGGTGGATATTCCATTTGAAGTGACTCATCGCCAGACTCGTCAGCCTCTACAAGTGATGTTGCTGAGCTAATTATAGATCCATCTCGATTTGATTCAACCTTACTTAAATTAATACTATCAGAAGTTGTTGTGTTTGTTGTTGTTGTTACTATACTCTCATTGGCACTTTGATTTGATTCTACAGATACGAGAGAATCTTGTAGCAATGCATTTGCTGAATTGTCACTCATTAATATTGTTTGATTGAGCACATCATTTTGGTCTATGGATTTATCATTCAAAAATTCGGATTTATTTGCTGTTGTTGTGCTAAGTACATCTTGTAGCCAATCTGGTTCTTCCTCCTCAACAATTTTCTTCTCTTTAACATTTTCTTTTTCCTTATTATTCTCTACTGGTAATGGTGGAAGCTCTTTATTTGCAAGTATAGCTTCAACTTCACGCGCTTGCTCATCAGAAAGTAATGACTGTTGTCTATACAAAGATAATTAAAAGATTTGTTTTGTTTTACAAATTAATGAATTAGACATAATGAAGGTGTATGAATCATATTAAAATGAGCTATTATGCACAATAAAAAAATGAGTGTGTGTTTTAATTTACCTAATTTTGCTTTCCAAAATCCTAAAGTAATGATTTAATGAAAATCAAGAAATAAAGTGTGATTTGCAAACACAAAACAGTAGCAAGCACATGATTTAAGGATGACAAAAATATTCCAAATATAATGTTGATGAATGATTTGGGTGGTTTATTAATGTGTGAAGATAGCAATTAAGCAAAAATTACGTGTATTTGTGTACAGCGTACGATATTTGTATAATTTTTGATGATTCAGTTGTATGATTATTTTGACAGTAATTCGTTTTTGAAGAAAATTGTATGAAAAAAAAATAAAGAGATAAAAGTGTTGAATGAGGGAAATTGCACTACATGTAAGAAAATAATAATAATAAATACAAGAAGCGTTCAACAAATTATTTTTGAAAATAAAAACCTACTTTCTATTTGAACTTACAAGTTCAAACTAAAGAAATACATAGTATTTTAAAATTTCAAAAAAAAAATATATATATATATCGAACGCTCCCTGCCAAGTCAAGAAAGCAGCGTGAAAATGAGACAAACCTTGAACTCAACAGCCGTTCAGCCTCATCGTGTGTCATGGCATCAGGTATAATTTCTTCATTGGTATTACTTTTGTTATTATTAATAATATTGTTAACGTTAGTTTTCATGTCCTCTTCAGTGTCACTTGCATCTGCAAACTCGACATCTTGAAGATCTAATGGTGAATTCAACTCGGGAACTGGTGGAGGTACTTTCTTAGCTGGCATTAGTTGTATTGGAGGTGGTACTTCCTCATCTTCAGTCTCAGTTTCGGAGCCGCATATAGGTATAGGCGGTAATTTCTTATTAAATAAGTCTTCAATGTCTTTATCATCATGTAATTTTGTACATGTCGGATCGAGTATTTTCTGTGGACTAACATAGCCTCTATCAGTAACATCTGGTTGCATTACATTAATATCATCCGTATCATCTTCATCCAAAATATTCTCCTTCTCATAAATCATCTCTTTTACAGGCATTTCCGTTTTTATTGTAGCATAAACAACTTTTTCCTTTTTTAACTCACAAACATTCTCAGCTTTACGTCTATACGATTCATTCTCATCATACGATTGATCACTCTCGATTCCTTCAGGTTGCACACGATGTGCGAGATCAACATATGTGACATTACTCAAGACATCTGGATGTGATGACATTTGAACATCAATAGTCACTTGATCATAATCATAGACCGTTTGTAAAGCCTTAATTTCAGGTGATGGCTCATTAAATCCACCTTCATCATTGATCGAGCTATGAATACTAGCTGGGCGTTGCCCTAATCCTGCAGCCGGTAAATTAATACAAATACTAGAAACTTTCTTTGACGATCTCCGATGAGCCTTGTCATCATCATCATCATTTGAACGATTTTTACCTAGAAATAAAATCACAAAATTTTGTTTATAAGAAGTTAGTTCATTTTGTTTTTCATCACAGTTGGCTTAATTTATTTTTGTTACGAGTCGAAGGAAAGCAAGAAAGAGTGAAAAATAAATTCTTTGAGCATCTTCAAAATTTTTAATATTATCACATTTTCTGAAGGCTTTAATTGAGCATAAATGGAAGCATCATCACCTAAATCAATATCAGATTTAACGCCAGAACAGAGATTAATAAATCGATTAGATGATGATTTCATATATTTATTACAATTTGCCAATAATCCGATGAAAAATTTATCAAAGAGGAAGCAAGATTTCGCAAAGGAATGGATATTAAAATTGAGTATGTCGTGTGAAGAGCAAAACATTACCGCAAAAATGAAGAGAAATGATTATATTACAAAATTATTGAGTTGTATACAGACTGCCACATTCTCGGAACCATTCAATCAATCACCACCAATTACAGATTTGCCACATTTGGAATTTGATTTCAGTCAAATCATTCATGACTTTCCGGAATGGATAAATGAATTAAGAGATCGTGAAGAAAAAGATATAAAGATTGGTGGACGTGGCTTTGAGACCTACTTATCATCTAAATTTCTTGAGAACGGTGCCTGTGCGTATCTTGCGGTTTCTGTACAAAATGAAGGTGATTGTAGTGCTTGGACAAAGATTGTACAGAACAAAATTAACAGTGATCAAATTGATAAAATATTTACGAAGGAATTTCGTGACACAACATATACAAACAGCAGACAAGAAGAAGAATAAACAAAAGTAATAAATTATTTTATTTCAAACCTTTGCATTCGCTACAGAATCTTCGGATATTGAGACACAGCACATTCATGATTATCTTTAATTTACAAAATTTTTCAGTCCACTATACAATTTTTGGCATTTTCGATTTCATTCATTCACAAATCGGTTTGTAATAAAAGTCAATGACTAATGAAATATTTTCCTTTATACTGCTAGATGATCTTATTAATCATTCACGACACGAAATAATCAATCAATTCATCGAAAGGATTTAAATTTTTTAAATGAATGATTGTGACATTTTTTTGTGGCTATGACAGTAAAAAATTGTACATATCAAGTGCCAAACCGTACATCAATGTGCAATTAAAATTCACTCAATATATTTTATTATTGTTCTTTTTTTGTTCAGTCTTGAAACAAGCTGAGTGTGTCTTTACACTTGTCTGTGATTACCATTTCTTTCAGGGTTGAAAACCAAGCGCCTGAAGTGAACAGTTAAATTTAAGCTGTTTCAAGAACAAACTGACTTCTTTGAAATTACCGACAGAAACAGCTTTTTATATCCTTTGTTTAAAGTTAAAGCCTTTTGGTGGTCGAGTAATTTAATTAAACTATTCAAATTTTTAATTTTAAAACACTTCATTCTTTCTACTTTATACACATGTAGTCTATATCTAGGCTAAAAAATTGTGATTCAGTTCTTTTAAGTGAAAAAGCTGTTTGCGTTCGTAATTTCAAATAAGTCAGAGATTCCAACTCTGAATTTTTTTGCATTTATTTATTATTACATTTCAATCCATCCCACACGTGAAATGGAATTTTTGATTTTTCTCAGCTTTTATTATTAAGTCAAAAGACACAATTTTGGATTCTTTACTTGATAGTGGACATTTTTGGTATGATCATAACATTTTTGTTTTTTTTATTAAAACCAACAACTCAACACAACCACTGAAATAAATATTCTAATCAACACAAGTCTCACAATTTTTTAACGTGTTAAGTTTCGTATTCCAATAAGAGAAGAAGTTAAACTAACTGAGAAGATTTATGTCTATTTAATTTTGTTTTTTGTATTGATTCTTTTTTTTATTTTCTTCATGAAATGCTTAATAATTTAAATGTATTAAAAGATATTCTCATATTGCAAATTGTGCATGTATGTAGATATACATATTATTATAATTATTTATTTCCTTCACTTCTTTTTATACAACACAAAAAATCTTTTTAAATTCACACTAACGCCATTCACAGTTTTTCCATCCACTAACTATAATGTAGGAATTAAAAATGACACAATGTACATCCACATTTCAATCTCTTCTTATGTGTATCAACAACCAAGAAAAATTCATTTCTCTTCTCATTTTTTTTTTTTAAGATGAGAATTATTTATAGAATTACGGAAATATTTTTAGAACAGACAATTTCCTTTATATTCTTCATCACAGCCTCTCTGCTTAGATAGGTACATATATACACATCTTCGTAATTTCTACTTCTTCATCCATAAACTTTTTATTTATATTTCTTTAGAATTGCTAAATTATTCAATTTTTAATTCACAATTTTTCACAATGACAATGGTTATATCCAACGCACAACACAAAACAATTTGTTGCTTCACAATGCACTTCGAGAATAATGAGATTAATGCACATACACAATACAACGAGGGAGAAAAAAGATCAATTAATGAAAAACTTCGGCACATCGAGTAAGTATGTATGATACACATGGGAAGAAAGCAGAAGAGAAAGAGAGAAAATTTATTTATTTTTTTTGTTAAATTCACGATCACAGAGGAAAGAAGTAAATTCACTACATGGAATCACGATCGCGACTGAATGATGATTATCCGCGAGTAGCTTATTCATTTCTTTATTTCGTTTTATTATTTTTAAAAGAAAAAAAAGGAAGACTGCTGTGTTGCGAGACATGAATGTGTATATATACAATTATGAGTATCTAAAAATCCATTTTTTTCGACTCATTTTTCTTTTTGTATTCAATCGTCGTCATCAAATTTGTTTGTTTTGTCTTAAGTTTACTCTCTTTAGTCAATTTTAAGTTGAGAGAATCAGGCAGAAAAGAAAATATGATTTTTGAATGTTTTGTTGATATGTTTATACAATGCGCTACTTTAATGTTGTTTGAGTACTGTCGGAAATATTATTGTCTATTTCTTGCTTCTTTTTTGTGCAAATTATTAAGCCAACAAATATTTTTAATAAAAAGATAGTGATGATGTGTTTATGGATGTTCCAAAACAACATTATTGCTGAAATGCGAAATTGGTTAGTGCTGGGGATCGTTTAAAAATTACGTATTTTTATCAAGTAAAAGTTGTTAGGAACTTTATATATATATATATTAATTCTCTTTACTTTTTTACTCCTTAATATAACACGTAATTAATCAACAACCACCTTGATTTTGCAATCAATAAAAAAGGTGCTTTTACTTACCATCATCGAGAGTAGAAACCATATCAGTCTTTTCATTGGACTCATTTTCTTGTTTTTCATCCTCTGTGTGAACGGGACTTGATGGGCCTGAAGAGCTTGCTGCAGGTGATGGTGTTGATCTAATTACATGTGCTGGTGATGCTAAACTTGACTCTTTGTCACTACTAAGTCTTCGATTGTCTACAGAATTACTATTGGAATGTTGGTCACTGAAGTCTATAGATTTCTTTCTTGTCGATGACTGATTCTCATCTACTTTTGTTACATCGGGTAATTTTTGTGGACTTGTTATTGAATTGGAGCGTGATGTCGTTCTAGGCTTTATTTCTGGTGGTGTTGGTATAGATTGTCTTTTTGAAGGACTTGGTGGCGATGCTGATTCAATTGATGCCGATCTTGTTGATTTTATTTCTTTAACTGGTTCAGGTGTCTTAGTTATTTCTGCATTGTAGCCTGGAACAGCTCTGATTATGTCACATCTTGCTGATGCTGATGATGATGTCACTGATTTGGATTTTGTAAAATGTGAAGTCCAATTCTTTTGCTTCTCAATTAACTCTTTTGAATTAAATTTTCTCTCGGGTTTTTCTGGTTTTTCGGGTTTCTCTGACTTTATCCTCGAAACATTTTGAATCATTCCAACTCCTTCAATCTTACCAATACCATTAAATTTTTTAGGCGATGGCGATCGCTGTCTTTCGGGACTAGGATCTTTTAAGTTATCGTCTTTACTTGTGGAATGTTTAATGCTGAATGAATTTGGTCTATTAATGCGACCTTCTCCCAGTCTTTCAAATAGTGCTCGAGCATTATTAAAGCGTGCAGCGTGTGATTCAGTTCGTACAACAGGTGTAGCAGCATTATCTTTATGATCTTCACTTAATGCTTTTCGTTGAAATATATTTGCTATTTGTGAAACTTTTTGACCATGATTTTGACCATTTTGACTTGATTTATCCATGATTGTGATTTTATTTCCTTTTAATTTCTTGCTAAAGCAGTGGTGATACTACAAATTTAAAAATAAACAAAACGATACAAAAAAGATAATTAATAATTTTCAGTGAAATCGGAAACAAAAAAGTTATCAAGGTACACAAAAGGTAATTATTATCAGCTTGTGAACATGCAATTCTTTTTTTAAAATGATAAATATTAAAAATTACGTTCATTTAATTTGGTCAGAAACTCAATAAATAGCACAAGTGGATATAAAATGTGGCATATTTTGTGGATTCTAATTGAATTAATATCTAGATCGATTATTCATTCATCACTGATTGATTATAAATTATGCCAAAAAATGTTCAACTGCTCTACAAATTTGCAACCTCAAGACTGTCCAGCTGGAAGATATCTTGATGTAAATATGGGTAGTGCGAAATGCTGTCATGGATGTAGAAGTGGATTTGGTAAATTATTGTTCTGTTACATGAAAGTGTACAATCTTTAATAAAATTGAATTGAAAAATTTCATATAGAATGGGGTAGCAATGGATGCAGTCGAACAATTTCAAGACGATTCTGTGCACCAGGACTGGTTTGCGATCAAGATTCTTATTGCATTCTTAAACGAAGTAAGTCTGACCTTGAAATTTTATTTGCACCAGTAAATAAGCATTTAATGGATTTACTCATTCATGAAAATGCTCATAACAGTTCTAACATGAATCCATTATATTATTACTGATTCTTATGTTTCTTTCTCTTATCCCTCCCTTCACTTTCAGATTCATGTTTACATACTATGCATTTAGATAATGGTATTGGGTGGAAGCCAAGTTGTGAAATTGATGGCTCATATTCAGCAAAACAATGCCGTGGAGATAACGTAACTGGACGGTTTGTGATTCTTTTTTTGTCGCATTATTTTAATCTTTTTTCAAATTTGGATACAAGATATTTATAGATAGAAAATCGATGATATTTACTATAGACTCATGGGTTGGGTATTAAATGTCAAAGGAGCTTGTAACAAAATGTCAAAAGATTTCGCATGTCTCTTAGATCTATAAATTTCACATGCTGTTTGAAATCAAATATATTCGTCAATAATCAGAAATGAATTTTTAGGTGTTTTTGCTATTCAGAGACGGGTGAAAAATTGTTTGGATGGGACTGGTGGAAAAATTCAGACAAAATGTCATGCGCTTGTAGTCGACAAAGATTTCAAGCAGAAATAAATGGTCGTATAGACGTGACTTTACATTGTTTAGAAAATGGAAATTTTGAGAGACTTCAATGTGATTCAGGCGTTTGTTGGTGTGCTGATGAAATGACTGGATTTATTGAACTCGATACAATCGCAGTTCCAGAGAGTTTATGGACGTTCTTACCATGTTGTATGTTTCCCTAATTTTGATTAATTTTTCAACACAATCTAAATGTTAAGACCCCCAACGAAACTGCTATTTTATTCGCAAGAATTACGATTGAAAGGAAAAGGCGTTAATGGCCATTACGATAATGATTAAAACTTGTTTATTGTTCATTCATTTCCAGATAACTCAAGTGAGCACGGCGATCAGTATTTAAGAAAATGTGAGAGCGCTGCTCAGTCACAAAGGCAAGTACAAAAGAAACTAATCAATCGAGGTGCGATCAATGCTGTTCCAAATCAAATTCGATGTAACTATGACGGCACATATGCTGAAATCATTGTAGAAAACCCATTGTAGGTTAAAAACTCAATCAATTGACCTTAATTATCTTTTATTGCTTTATGTCTGTGTTATACTCTTTTTTCGATTAAGTCTAGGTATTTAAATTTTTCTCATATTGTAATTCTTTTATGTTTTCATTCAAGTGCATTTTGTCAAATGGCTGATGGAACTAAATTAAGCTACGCTACACCGTCAAGGCTATCTGCTGATATGAACTGTAGTAAGTAACAAGTAACAAATAACAATATGCGATAAATCTTCTTAATGTCTTAATCTACTAGATTGTGCACGAGATGAGAGAGCGTTTAAAAAAGCCGGCATTAGTTTTAATTTGCGATGCAAAGATAATGGAAATTATGAACCAACCCAGGAGCAAAATGGGAGAATATTCTGTGTTGATCGCGATGGATATGCAGTATCTAGCTTTATGTTACCGAGTTCAGACATTGATTGCAATCAATTTATATACTATGCACAAGAGGATTTGTTTATGGATTATTAATTAAAGATAACTTACTAAATTAACACGAATGAATGAAAGTAAATTCATGAACAAAAGCAACAGATTGCATTTAAGTCAGGAATGCATCTAGATAAAACTTTTCTAGAAAGATTAATAATTGACAACTTAGCAGATAGCTTTTAAGAATTATTTTTAATTTCAATCAATTTTAATTTATACCCAAATACACCTCTAATGCACCGTGTGATGAAATTTATTTTTATATTTAAATAAATAATGTGAATTCTTCACTCAAATGGCTTCATTTGAACAAAAATTTTCTCAATGTGACTTATAATATCGAGTTACAGTTAGTCTATCATGTGCTTTGTGTCTCTCAATTTCTCGTTATAGTAATGCTTTCATAGGAAATTCAATACAATTATTTTTTCTATATTACTAATTAAAATTAAAACAGAAGTAAAATCATGCTTCTTGAGAGAAATGAGATTGAGACAATAAAGGAATAAAAAGAGACTCACCTGAATTGTTTTTAAAATTTTCTACAGCCGTGATGTATTTTTTCGTCTTGAATATTTGATTTTCTCATTAAATTCGCATGCAATGTTTGCAAGCCATTTTAATTTAAAAAGGCAGTTATCAGATGCGGGCTTTAATAGTCTGAAATTAACAAACAAAAATGAAATATGAAAAAAATGGATAACAAAGTGTTAAAAAAATGTTTTTAAAGCTTATTAATTTAGTTTTGCCGAATGAAATTTTACAAGCACAATAATTTATGACGTCAAATGGATTGCTATGTTAGCAGTAAGTATTCAAGAAATAATTTCATTACGAATTGCAATTGAAGATATCGTGGATTAGAGAAAATATGATAAAGTTGGATATTTAAATTTGTTAGATTTTTTTTTGAAGCCGCGTAGACAGGCAGGAGGAGACAGGTGAACAAATCTCAAATAAAGGATGTCTGTGGAGGTCTAACTTTTGATTTTTCTTATGCAAAAAGTATTTGTAAAAGTGCTATACAAACAAGACGGAATTCTTCATAAAGAAATCACCATTCTTGAACTAACAAAACAAGAAGAATGAAGTCTTTTAATAATGATTCCATTTCCTACTTTTATTTGGATCATAAATGATGCAAAAGTGGGTGATCTATATATTACCCGATCATTCATGAAAAGTTAAGAAGTACACTAAAATTTTTATCAAATTAAATCCAAGATTTATTGATTTGAAAGTGTACCGATTAAGTTGTTATTGATTTTCAACAATGAAGAAAAAACCAATTTAGGCTTTTAAATCTAAAAAAAAAAATGAATCATTACTGCATTGTAAACATGCTGTAATAGCATACTCATTTTCTATTGTTTGAATATATTTCACTCTCTTTCAATATGGTTTTAATTAAGTCAACGCAGAGATCTTTTAATGTATATGAATCACAAGTGTTTTTGTGATATTTTTGCATTTGTAATTACGCGACCTCCTCTATGATCAAACACTCTCTATAAAAACGCTTATTAGAAATGTCAATTATTCGTAGAATCTTGTAAAAATAAATTATAACATTACTTGTATTGAGCAATCACTTATGGCTTATAACAGTATATGGTTAAATAGAATGCATGGATATAATGTTGAGAAGAGAAAAAAAAACTTTATGTCAGCAGAAATATTTTAGAAAAAAGAAAGCTGGCATAAAATACATATTGGACTATAAATATCTAACAGCATTGCATTTCTTCATTTTTACTGTTTTTGTTCTCATTATCTTTTACCTATGTATATCCCATACATTATCTTCCCTTCTCACTTCTTACATAACATACTGTCTGGAGTTTTTCTCTTCTGTTCTGTTCACACAAAAACAAAAAAAAAATATTTGAGAGATTTTCCACACTTATATTGTTGTATATAAATTCTGACATCAGAACATAATGACAATTAATGAATGTACACACAGCAAAAAGTGTTGAATTGTTTTTACGGTTCGCTTTTAATTTATCCTCCTATTCTGTTATATTTTCAGACAGTTGGAACTAAAATGTTACACATTCTCTGTATGAACTTGAATCACAAGCGAAAACATTGCATTGCAGTATATTTCTATCAGAGTTGATATTGAGTTTGTAAATCCTGAACAGACTGTAAGTTACAAAGGTAAAAAAAAAAATGGAATTAGTTAAATTCTTTGTATCGGACACAATATCACAATATTAAATAAAAAAATCAAGTATTCTTGAATATTCAAGATCAATAGTCATGCTATAGAGTTTTATAGGCAAGGAGACTTTAGTTTAGCTCCAAATTTTTTGAAACACTTTGTCTAGTCTAGTCTAAAAAAATTTCATTTCAAATTAAATAACAAAAAAAATTGGAATAGTTCCAAAAAATCAACACTGTATTTTACTTGAAGCCGGTTAGTTATTTTTGTACGGAAACCAAATGAAAACATTGAAATTTCGACTTTCGCGTTTTTTAAGTGAAAGTTTTTTTTTTTTTTTGTACAAATATCCTACATTTCTCTTTTGACTTAATTCTTAAAGAATTAATCGATCTTTATTAAAACAGGACTATCCCGTTATGAGTAAGCAAGACTACTAAACATTCAAGTGTGATTCCTTTATCCGTTCATTTGGTTCACTCGTCAACAATTTTTATGAATGAAATAAAAATTCTCGTACAAATGAAGGAAGTGATGAAAGAAGAAAAATCGATAAAACTGCATCTAGTGTGTGAGTAAATGCATCTATACATTCTTTTAGTTCTTTATTCCTTCTTATCTCATTCACTTTCATCCGCTTTATATTATGTGATGTGATATTAATGCATGGAAATTATGAGTATTTTTTAAGTATATCCGTTCATTGTCACTTGAAATAAATATGACATCTGTGCGGTAGTATATGAAGCATTTCAATGATAGCAAAATTTTCTTCGTATTCTAGGCCCATATCATGCTGATTAGAGATATCACTTTAATTTTTAAGTCAAATATTGATAAGAATCAGTTGTTTACAGTTCAACGTAATTTAACGTTTATTTCGACAATAAAGCAGCCATTTCTAGTTCAATCAAGTAGAAATTCATTACACTTTATTCATCCATGGCATAGCATCGAAGAATGTCAAGCTTAATTATTTTAACGATACTAATATGCCCACATAATTTTATCCATTCATCCGTAAATGAAATCTTTACAAAATAAAATTTAATTTAATTAATTGCTTTATCACTGTATTATGGGATGAAATCTACATGGCAAGTAGATATTTACACTTCACATATATGAAGATATTTTACTTCATCTAACGGTATTTACTTTAGCAAGGTCATTTTAGCCAACAGAATTTAACATACTTACTTACATGAAAGAAAAGTTGAGAATTTAAGTAACAAGTGGAGTGACTTAAAACATATGTATTATAATTTTATATGTTCAATATGAGTAATACTATATATTAACTGTCGATATCAGTATCCAAACTTCTTAATATCCACCATAAAAGTATTCATGAAATGAATACGTGTGAGTAAAAACGATAATAAAAGTGGAAAGAAAGAGCAAATGAATGATTTGTTACAATCACTTCCATTCTTATCTAGTTCATTCATTCATTCATATGATCGTCATCGCATTTCATTTCCTTTCATTTGGACAGTAATATTCGTACTCAAAAAAAGAATAAAAAGCTTTTGTCGAATCTCAAAACATATCGGAATTCATTCAAGAATTCTTGCAAATGTGAAAAGCAACAGCAAGAATCAATTAAAGATGCTGTAATTACTTTCTCTTACAATGAGAAAACTTTAGTTTTTGAAGAATGTTTGGTATAGCGGGAATTTAAAGCTATAGCTTGTAATTTATACTTTTTTCATATTATTACAAAATTTAGCTCATCTTTAAAGCGGTTTTTTGTTAAAAAATATAATTTTACATTAACATCTACAATATCTCGAACGGATTGTGGCTCGCACAAAAATATTCTGTCCAGTGTAGCTTAAATAATATAAAGGTTTGTGGATTAATATTATGTTTTCAGATTGGAGGATTATTCTCCAATCTGTTTCATCTTGTTTTAAAAACTCACAAAAATATCACTGATTATGATTGGATTGAAAATTTTTTTTGCTTGCATAAGTATTTTAAGACACCTAAGAATCAAATGCTAAACGAATTAGGAAACGATTAAATATAGAAAATCATGTGTCTAAAATCTAGGAATTAGATACTTATTATGCTGGCTAATGCATTTAAGATCCAATTAGTAGATTTTTCGCTTCCATTAACATTTATGCGAACTTGAAAAAATTAAAAGTGCTTTATTTGAACTCTTCTTGCTTTTTTTAATGTACGGTTCCATGCTTTCTGAGCTTGATGATCACTTATGTGCCGTGATTAGACAAACTTGCTCTTTCACGTTCTTTAATAATTAAAATTTAGGCATTAATATTTTAGAGAATAAATTCACATATATGGACGGAATAATGTGATGGTTGAGTTAATTTAACTGAACTCTCGTTGAATATTTTTTTTATGAAAATAAACAGTAAGTAATCATGTATTTTGCTTGAATTAAATCAGCAAAAATTATTCTGAATGAAATCAGCAAACGTAAGGCTTATTAAGAAAATAAATTAATACAGGAACAGATGTAATTTTGGGTTTGAATTTCGATCGATTAAAAGATATCGAAATCTTGTAATGGTCTGTGTTTTTGGGGTCTTTGAATTTACAGGAAAAGGTTGGTACTTTCTTATTTAAGGATTGCTTTATTGTAAATCTTTGCTATAATTTAATCAAATTTAAAATTTAGAAGAAAAGGTGATAAGGAATCTAAAGCGTAAAGTAAGGCATGAGCATAAATTATACAACAAAAAAAGTATTCATTAAATATTTAATTATGAAATAATAAAGAAGGTATTCGAATATTTTGCGAGCTCATTATATTGTTTCTAGAGACTTGATGTATACACGTAAAAAAATTGTAGTTTACGAAAACAACCAATTACGTTATAATATTACACATTAATTCAATCCAAAGTTTTTCTCAAATGTTTATAAATAATTTTAGGATGTCACCTATTGTGTGATGATTTTTTTTTTTTTTTTGACACTCTTTGTGACCATGTTTTTAACTCCTCTTCTTATTTTTTAACATTTGTTTTTAACCTACTTAACTTTTCGGGCAGAGAAATCTCGCAATCCGATTTACAAATTCCTTAAAGGTACCGCATTCCCAGATTATAACACTTTATCGTTAGTAACTGATACATATTCACAAGAGTGTAATGAACATAAAGTACAGCAATTAGTGATATAACTTTAGGTATCACGCAATAACCCATCATTACTCAAAACGCTTGAATGTATGGCAATCAACCATCGTAATAAGTTGCAAAAATATTGACATTTATTGATTTAAAGAATGACATAAAGAATGGAATTGATTGTGTATGTTATTTTATTTTTAGTGCATTCTCTTGGCAAAGTCTCTTATGTATTCTGTTTTTTTGACATGAGTTTTCATTTTTATAGAAATTATACTATTGATGTCATAACGAATTGAAGACTTAAAAACATTGTTTAGCTAATATGCTTAAATTATGTTAATGACGTGAAATTCATGCGCTCAGAACATAATTTAATGATGATGTATAATAGATAGCCACGAAATTAATTATAGTTGTGTTTGAGAGATGACTGCTACTAAAAATACTGCATTTGCATAAATGCACTCGAGTTGGGAGAGAGAAAAAGTTAAATACAATATTCATGCTGAAGAGCAACATGAGAATATTTTATAAAAATAACAGATTCTTCCTAGATTTTTTCTTTCAATAAGAGATGAGAAGCTTTTTTCATGACCTGCGTAGTGGATCTTTACATCCATCCAATGCTTGAAAGAAAAAGTTCCTTTAATGTCTGAAGTTGAGGTGTGTCAGAAAATTTTATTCGGCAATTTTCAACAAAAGCTTTAACAAATTTTCTATTATAATGCCTCAGCTAGCCATTTGTAGATATAGGTGTTAAAATAATCAATAATTATTACATTCACGAATATATTTGTTGGATATGCAGCTGCTCCTTTCTCTTAATTTTTTTTTCTTTTCGTCAACGAATTTTTTGTTCCTTGTTTTTTTTGGTGTAAAATTTACTTTTTTCTTTACTGATCTTTTCAATAATTTTGACAATATTCACAATTAATCACTGCTATATTTTATTTATTGTTATCTCACGTATCTAGTTTTATTCTAATCAAATCTATTTAGGCGAACTTTCATCTACTTTTTGCAAAATTACATTTTTGTCAAATTTTTTTTTGTGAATTTTTTACTCAGTAATCATATTCTTTATTTTTTACAACTTTTTAACAAACTTTTGAGCATTTTTGCAATATTTTCATGATTAAATCACTCGATCAAACTTAAAAATACAATATTTTCAGATCCGCACTACCATCTAGCATTATTAATTTGAAAAACAAGACTATTCAAAAATCTTTTGTAACTTTACGATTTTCAATTTTGTAAGGTTCTAGCGTTTGTGTATGTATTAGGGAGTATGACGATTACCCACTGACGATTGCCCACTCATTATTTGCCCACTGACATTAGCCCACTGATTGTTTGCCCACTAGTACATTTGCCCATCACTCATATCCCCACTCATTATTTTCCCACTCGTACGTTTGATTTTTGATAATTTTGCAAGAATTATTTTTCGCCAAACTTTTTTTAACAATTGGTAAAGATGAATTAATTCAAGTTTTTGATGGGTATAAAAATTTTTAATGCTTATTATTGCAGCTTTAAGGTTATAATTTATATTCTATGCTAAGAAAATATTAAATATGACAGCTAATTTTAAACTTAAAATTTTTATCTCCATTAAAGTTTTACAGTTCGTTCAATTATCTAAAATATATGAGATACTTATAAACGCTCAATTTGACTAAAGTTTCATCTTTGTATGTCCATGAAAGGCCAAACAAGGATAGGAAAAATTGGAATATATTTTAGTTGGATGCATGGGGTATTATACAGTCTTCTTTAAGGTGCAAATTGTAAAAGATTTAGTATTGTTTTGATTGAGCAGAATTGCAGCAGAAATATGTCTATTGACTTTTAGACAATTTGGGCATAGAAAGAGAAGTGTTTTATTCGATATTCAATACATACCCCAATAACCAGAAATTTTAAAAGTTAGTTTAAAGCAAGCTCAAAGCTAACTTTGTAAAGAAAGAATAGCTAAAAGTTAGCTGAGAACTAGCTTTCAACTAACTTTAAAATTTTTTGGTTATTAGGGATAATTATAATAAACATATAACTTTTATGACTGTGAATTGAAGTTTTATTGTTTGCGTTTATGAATTATCAACATTATGGATTTGTGCAAATATAGCTTTACTAGTTTCGTCTAATTTTTTTCTTTCATATATTTAAAGCTGGAACTATATTAATTTTTATATATACAAATGAAAAGTAAAAAGTAAGATTTCAAAATTAACAAAATTTTGAGGACTTCAGATGAAGTTGCATCTACAATTGCATCGAGGTGATAAAAGTTTAAAAGTTCTGCTACTTAAGTAAAATGATACTGGAATTTGAATATCCTTAATTTGTACGGATTTTTCCTAGATATCAAAAATTTCCTAAAAGTTAAATGTTCAAAATCTGCTTTTTTTTTACAAAAAAGCTATACCTGTGATAGGATTCTTCACTTGGCTTTTTTTTAAAACTTTTTTATGCCATCATCTCAAGAAATTTGTAAACCCCATGCTTTAAAAATATTAATCATTCAAGATGAATTTGAATTAAAGCCGAGAACAGGCTGGTGTCAAAATAAGAATCAGAGAATTGTAACAAAAATTTACAAAACATTCCAATAAATAATACGTCTTCTTCATCTATAGTGATAGGTAAATTTTTTTTGCAAAATTATCAAAGATCAAACGTACGAGTGGGAAAATAATGAGTGGGGATATGAGTGATGGGCAAATGTACCAGTGGGCAATCGTCAGTGGGCAATCGGACCAAACCCATGTATTAGTGTCATTTTACATTATTTCCATGGATTAATATATTTAACTAAATAATGAGTGAGTTTTTCTAGACAATTATTTATGAATTCAGTAATAAATTGAAATTGTCATTAGATCATACTAAGCATAAATAGTTATCTGTTACTAAATATTACATGATTTTTGTTTATTTTCATTCTGTATGTTATAAAGAGTGAAAGTTTCGAAAAATTCGAAATAAATAAAATACATCATAAACTTTTTAAATTGCACGCTTTTAGAATATTCAGTATTTTGTTTATGAACATAAAAACAAAAACTTTCAGTTTGTTGTATGAACTTTGTTTAATTAAATATTTCGTTAAATGTTCAAGGACTCTAAATTAAAGAATTGAGAACTTAATTTAATTTATTCATTTAATATGAATTATGTTATGTAAATATAAAATTTCATAACATCTAGAAGCAATAAATATTCTTACACAGATTTAAAAATATTATCATTGAAAATTTTTTATATTTACTTTAAAAGAAAAGTTAGATGAAATCAAAAGTGGTTGAAAAATCGATTAGAAAACAAACAAATTTAAACAAAAAAGAATGCAGCATAAAAGCGTTTAGTAAAGTTCGAAAAATCTCCATATTACGAAAACTTTATTATTTTTAAAAGTATAATTAAGGTGTGAAAGAAACATAATTCATTAGTTAATAGTTTTGAAAATTAGTTTTAAACATTTACTGCCCACACAGAAATAGTTAGTTTCTTGGAAAAGTTTGGATTAAGAAAGATAGAAGAAAATTTTGTAATGGCCATTAAATTTTAAATCGAAAATTTTTTATTAAAATATCAGATCGACAAAGACGGATGAAAAGGACTAAAATTATCATATAAACCAAAGGTGAGTGAGTTACGCAATTTTAAATAATCATAATGGTGGTTGCATTTTAATAATCTAATAAATAGAAATCCATAAATCTTAATTTCAAATATATATAATTTTTTTCATTCAGAGTCTTCTACAAGAGTGTGCATTTCTATCGATCATAAACTAACCGTTGACTGACTACTTATTGAATAAAAGAAAAAAAGAAGGAAGGAAAAAAACATAGCAAATGTCCAAATAAAAAATTACTCAATGTTGAAATCATCGTAATTTAAAGGAAAATTAATTTCATTATAAATAATCCCTTATTGCTGTTCATTGAGAATACATAGACATGAAAAGAAAACGTATTCAGAATGAAGAGAGCAATAATAGCAATAGCAATTCCGATAAAAAAGTGCGCATAATAGAGGAAGTAAACGAAAGCATAAGTGATCATGCTGAGTTAGACAATTCAATAATTGAGAGGAAAGAGTTCGTGTTGACCCGAGAAGTTGCTGATAATTCAATTTTATGTGATATAACAGGCAGTCAATGGCGTATTGGGAGTCCGATAGGTGCTGGTTCTTTTGGAGAAATTTACTTAGCATCGAATGACATCTCGAGGCCAGTCGACAAATATAATGCAAATTTTGTTACTAAAATTGAACCGCACTCAAACGGTCCACTTTTCGTTGAAATTCATTGTTTATTAAATGTTAACAAAGAAGATGGTTCGTTACTGACAATTCATTTAAGTCTGTTCCTTGCTAACTTTTTTTTTTTTAATTTTAGCTCTTGAAAATGGAGAAGAAAATGTGGAAATTGAAGAGATACCGAAAAAGGATGTCGGTATACCAAAATATATTGCATCAGGCTCTCATTATTTCAATGATAGTCGTTACCGCTTTTTAATTATGCCAAGATATAAAGCGGACTTACATTCCATTACATCAAAAAATGGACGTCTCAGTCACAAGCATTTTCTCATCATTGCAAGTCAAACTATTGATGTTTTGCAGCATCTTCATGAAAAGTATTATGTTCATTCAGACATCAAGGCTCAAAATATCATGATTGGACAGTTTGATACAAGCATTAATGGTTACAATTCCTATAACAATAATCAAAATAATAATCAGCAAAAACAGCCAATAAATGGATTCAAGAAAGTTTCGAGAAGATCATCAGTTCAATTTAGTGGTTCGAATCCATTACGTACATGTCGTATAAAGGAAGATTCAGATGATAAGTCACATCATACAGTCTACCATGATATGGTACGTTCACATTATTTAAGACCAGGCAGAACAGTGGATTATTCCATTAAAGATGATGTCTCGCGAAGCTCTCATGCACTAGAAAGTGAAACAAGTGACGATTCCGATGAAGATGAAGATTTTGAACTTGGTTCCAATAGAAAGAAAGGTCGACGCAGCAGTGGAAATGGAAAAGCAAAACGTGAAAGAAAAACTTTAAAATCGCCTTTAAAGAGTAGCAATATAAGTAATAACATCAATACTCAACAAGTTACTGCGATTCCAAAAGCAACAACCGAAGACGACCATGTTCATATTATTGATTATGGATTGGCAACAAAGTTTATAGATACAAATGGCGAGCACCGACCATTTTGTATGGATCAAAGACGAGCTCATGACGGAACAATTGAATTCACTTCTAGAGATGCTCATTTCGGTGCACATTCACGTCGTAGTGATCTTGAATGTTTTGGTTATAATTTAATATATTGGAGTCAAGGATACTTGCCGTGGAAAGATGAAAAATTAAAGGATCAGCCTGAAATAGTTCATCGCTTAAAAGAAATTTTCATGACTGATGTTAAAGAGATGTTAAAGCTTTTATATGGAAAAGAAGTTCCAAAATATTTGGGCGATTATATGCATTATGTAGGCCAATTAGAATTTGACGAAGAGCCCAACTACTCATATTTGAAAGGACTATTTGAAAAAGAATTTTTAAAGTTGGGCTTTAAGAAGTCTGATATGAAATTAAATTTAAATGAAATTCGGGAAGAATGTGAACCCGTTGATAAATCATTGTCTGAACACGACTTAATGATGTCCAAAATCACAGATTTGAAGACTGTTACAAAATTGGGCTTTTTGGTTGCCTCAACCGATAGTGTTGATGGAAATGAGACATTAGTTAAGCCAAAAGAATCGTTAAATATGAGTTTGTCATGCAAAGCTTCGCCAAAAAATTTA
The DNA here is from genome assembly GCA_026123125.1 of Chironomus striatipennis. Lineage (NCBI taxonomy): Eukaryota > Metazoa > Arthropoda > Insecta > Diptera > Chironomidae > Chironomus > Chironomus striatipennis. Next base: position 137,593 of record CM047393.1, on the reverse strand, counting down.
CGCTCGAAGGAAAAAGGCGCAAAAGGAAAGCGACCAAAGAGACAACGTAAAACTTTAACTGAGAAAGAAATAGTAACTGAGAAGATGGCAAAAGGAAAGAAATTGTCTATTCAAGAAATCGCTACACTTGATCCAGAACAAATTGCGAGAGAACGTGCCGAAAAAGAATATGAAAAGTTTGACGAAAGAGTTTATTACCAGACACCACAGCGTTACAAAGGCAATCCAACTTACGCAATATTAGAAATTGAGAATAGACTTAAGAGTAAACAAAATGGATCGGCAGTAATAACACAGATTAATGCAGTTTCAACAAATCATGACATTGAACCTATTAAAGGCTATACAAAGCCAATGATGGATGTACTCAAGAAGCAACAAATGATTGTTGAACAGCAAATAATTGTTGAGCAAACATCACCGATATCCACTTATCAGAAACGTAATCGTGAAGGACTAAGAAATGTGATAAAACATACACAGAAAAATATAACTTATCAGAATGAAGTTAATTCTAAGAAAGAAGGTAAAAAGACACCTAAAAAACGAGCATCAAGAAGAGATGGACGAACAAGAACCAAGAAATTATTTGATAATCTTAATAATGAAGAGGAAGAAGATGTAGTTCAACAGCCATCGCCTAGAAAAACTAGAAGAAAGCCTGGACGTCTTGCAAGATCGAAACCAATTGAAACTGTTTCAAACCAAACTCCAAAAGAAATTCTTGAAAGTGTTGAGGATGAAACAATTGAGAACAAATCAATTAATGAAGAAGCCACAGAAGAACCAATTGTTGAAAAGAAACGTAGAGGACGAAAACCAACTAAAACTGCAGCTAAGATTGAAATTCATCCAGAAACGGAAGAAGATTCAGTGTATTATGATATTCCAGGTGAAGGATCAAACGATGGAATCACTCATAGTTCAGATATTGAAGAAAATAACGTTGAAAGTGATAGCAGTGATGATAATGAACCACTGCAAAAGAGATTACGTAGAAAGGATATTCCCGGTGATGAGAATTCAAATCATAGTGCTGCATCTAGTAATTCAAATGTTCCTAAGAGACAACGTGGCCGATACTACAATGATGAAGATTTCGAAGTTTATACAGATGAAGCCTCAAATCAATCATCAATGTCGCATGTTACACGATCATCTGTCTCATTCAGACCAACAAGACGTGTCAAAAATAATGCAGTTCAGCAAGAAAATACCAAGACTACTCGCCAAAAAACAAAAAGTCGCTCAACAAGTCGATCAGCTGCTACTGTTCCTAATCATTTATCTGATCATTCTGAGGACGAAGAAGATGAAGAAGAAGGCTCTGAATTTGAGCTTGATGAGTCAGTTAACGAGTCTGACGGCATGGACTTTGATCAAGATGTTTCTGAAGATGAAAATGAGAATGATGATGAGGAAGAAATTGCAACAGAAAGTGAATTAGACGATGATGATGACTCTGATTCAATTGATATTAAATACAGTCCAATTAAAACAAGACATGCTCGAAGTGGTTTCAGTATGAAGCAAATAAGAGGTGAGATATCTTGTAAAATATCTTATTAGAAACGAGAAACTCCTGAGTTGATTGAAACTGACGGTTCTTTAAAATTACAAAAATAATAACTTTAAAAATTTCAAAAATGGACTGAACTAAACTTACATATATAAATTATTGAATGACTGAGATCAATCAATTTCGGAACAATTCTAGACTAATTCGTTAATCCATTAATGATTGGTTTTTCGATAGGTCGAAGATTGAATGTGCTGAATGAAGATGTTCGCAACTTTCGATTAGTATCAACTCGTGGATAAATAGTCTGCAATATTTGAATGTATATATTAAGTGTCAACAAAATGATAACAATTTAAAAAGCAAGTCTTACCGATTTCATAAGTTGTGTCTATGATGATTTCATTAAGTGGCTTACTTGAGTTTTATCTGATTTTATCTACTAAATGTATTTCTTTATTAAAATTATTTTATTCGACTGAATTAGATGCTCAGCCAATTTAAAAGAACAAGCTAGTTTGGAAAATTATGTCATAAAATTTCCAGTGATTTTCTGTCTGAAAAAAAAAATGAATTTAAGCAAAACAGACAAAAACAAATTTAATAGAATGAATGTAGTAGGAAATAAATTAAATGAATTAAACTAAAATAATCAACTTACATAGATGAAAAGAAAGTATGAAAAATCTCAAGTGGAAAGAAATTTTGAAGAAAATTTCTATAAAAAGGAATTTATTTCTTTGAAAGAAAATTTTATGATTTTTATGTAAAACTATGGATAGAAATATTAAATGATGAAAGTTGTTCACTATTAAGACATTTTTTTTAAAAATAAATAAATAATTCATATTGATCGTTTCCATGAAATCATAATTATGGCGTAATGTGCAAAAAAAAAGAATACAAAAATTTGAATTCAAGATTTTAAATGCAGGTAATATTTCCAATTAACAATTTTAGAGCATTACACCTTTAAAAACTATGAAAATTAAATTCACTTTAAATAAGGGAACATAATATATAGTTTTAATAGAATTGTGAAGACAACTTTCTATTGATAAGAAAATGAACAAACTATGAATTGAAAAGAGGTGTAAATGATTTAAAATAAAAGTTTTTTGTCTTTTTTCTGAAACACATTAGTATTACACATCAATTTATTATGAACATTTAATTAGACTATAAACATCTTTAACACTTACCGTATGAAATTTGTACATTTAAAGAAGGAAAATTATGGAAATATTATATAAATCATCAAATTCTATTGTTTGTAGCTTTTCTCTTTAGTTTTTATTTTTAAATGCTTTCAAAATGATGAATATTAAGAATAAAATTGATTAAAATTTAAGAGCATTTTGTTTCATTTTGGATCTTTCAGATTTATTATAATTAGTTTTTTTTTTGTTGAGGACTTTCCACCTATTTGTGAAAATGAAACAAATAAAAACATCAGTCTTTTCAGCGAATTTACCTACTTGAAGTGCTTTATTAGGAATCAATTATTACACAATGTTAGACATATTAAAGGAGTTTATATACGAATTACCATGAAGATTATTTTTCTCTTAATTAAAAAATGTGAAAAATAAAAAATAAATTCCGAAAACGATTTAAATAGAAAAAAAATGAAAAGAAGGATTAAACGCTTCAACGATAACTATATCCATTGTCTTGATCCTGTTCACTAGGTCTATATTTTTGCTCATCACCAGATTCATACTTAACTTGTCCAGCATATTGCGAATAATCGTGCTGACTGTAATCTGGATAATCTAAAAATAAAACGAAATGATTAGTAAGAAAATTTGTTGTTCACCTATAAAAAAAAATTGTCTGAAATTTATACAACTAGTTGGAAGATACTCAAAGCATCCACTAGTCCTGGAATTTCTAATGAATTAATAATTTAGCAAAAAATGTCATTTTTTCGAATAAACTCCAAAAAATATTCGATAATAAATAGTATTTTTGCATACAATTTTGATATAAATATTCATGGTGCTTACCATCAATTGGTTCCTCTTTAATTTTGATATCAAAATCAGGTTTACGTTCTTTCTTGTCCTTATCACGTCTTCTGTCGCGAGATCTAGAACGATCACGTTTGTCACGCTTGCGTTCAGATCGATCCCTAGAAATAAAGTATACAGTTTTAGTCACTTGAAAGTTTTTAAATTTTCATGAAACTTACTTCTCTCTAGATTTTGACCTTCCCTCACGACGTCGTTTTCTTTCACGTGATTTTTCTCTTCGTTCTCTTCTTTCATATCTTTCAGGTGCTTCTTCCTCACCTCTTGATCTATACCTACGCCTTTCTTTTGATCTAGACCTTTTCTCTCGCGAACGAGACCTTTTCCTCTCAAATCCTACACATAAAATTAGAGCAGGGTTTAAATCATTAATAACATGCAGATAATTTTAATATTTCTTGATACTTACTTCGATCATCACGTCGTTCCTCACGCTCTCTTTCCATTCGATATCTTTCTTTCTCACGAACATTATCCTCTCGACCACTATGCTTAATATTAACTGCCTCACCACCACGTCTTGTGCCTCCCAAACCACCACCTAAACGTCGTGGTAACCATCCTTTTACTGTACGTGCCCTTTCAACATCAACTAGAACTCTCCTGCCATCAATCTTCTTACCGTCAGCATGTTTGTAGGCAGCTGATATTTTTTTTTACATTATTTTGAAGTGCACACATTTTTAATTGACATTGACAAAAATTGATTTTCAAATCAATGAAAATTTTTTGATTTAGTCAATGGATGATGAAGCAGAAAATGAAAGTAAAATGTGAATAAATAGGAAGTGTTTTGGAATCATCAAAGTGTATAGAATTATTTAATGAATTTCTTTGTTTTCTTTCTTGAGTACTGGAACCTAACATGAGAACTTGCTTGAAGAATACTTAATAGCCTTTTCCATTGATTTTACCTTAATATCTTGGTTGGGTGTCATACAACAAGGAAATTTAAAATACCTTCAACTTACAGTTCGTTTTGTATTGTATCGAATGCAAAAAAACAATTAAATTAAACCATTGAACTTGTGAAATACCTACCCAACCAATAATCATGTAATATACCTACATATAAATATATATATATTAACTCTTTAAATTTTCTTACATATTCAACCTGTTCATTCAAGACTCGAAGAAGTTTCTTGTGTGCTTTACATGTGTGTTTTATTAAGCATATCCGCAAAACCGGTGATTTACCTGGGCGCATAAATACTTACGTACTTGCGCAAACATATCACAATATTGTTTTTTTTTTTTTTTTGTTAAATTTTGAAATCATAAAAAAATTTAAGTATGTACCATAACGTTACATCAAATATCATGATCGATATTAATCTCAAAATCATAATATTCGCAATACAGACATGAAAAATAAACGATATAATTTGTGTATTGGTTTTAAAAATCATTTTGAAGTTAATAGAATTAAAAAAAATAGAGTCTTACCAAAAACACAATACAAACCTAAAGCACGGCTTAATATCATTATTATTTTTTTTATCTTACAGATCGTTCTTTTTTAGCGATATTTTGAGTCTTTTAAGAGTTTTTACGTAATTCTTTATCAGTTCTGAGTTATGTTGCATTTTTTTTAAATTAATGCAAATGAAGAGAAATAAACTTACTAGAGACCCATCACTCAAACTAAGTACCTTAGATGAAGTTCTTCAATCTTGCATCAATTACGAAAAGTTTGGAATTCATATTTTTACGTATAGATTTGATGATTAATATGCAATAATAAAAAACATTTCCATACTTTTCTTTGACACACAATTTAGGATTATTTGGCGATATTTGATTTTCTTTTTTTTTCAAATCATTTACTTACAGTGCATGTCTCTTTCATGTTCATACTCTATAAAAGCATAACCTCTTGCCCGATTATTCTCATTATGTATCAGAATAATCTTTTTAATTGGTCCATAAACTTCAAATTCTCTTCTAAGCTTTGATTCTGATGTGTCATAATTCTGTAATAAAAAGAAAGAAAAATTCACATTAAGCAATGAATCATGAAGAGATAAAGTTAAAATAAATAAATGGACTTACAATACGAGCTACAAACAGAGTTTTGAATGGATCTTCTGTCGTATTTTCTATACTATTTGGATCCCATAATGCAATTTCTCTTTCTAATTTATAAGCAACTTGCTCTGCTTTTTCACGTCGTCTTCTTTCAATTCGTTCTTCCTTTGTTTCAACTCTTGTAGGTGGTGGAGTATCTTTTGGATCCTATAAAAAATTAAGCAAGCACAAAGATCCAGTTAAAACGTAATTGCATGAAATAATAAAAATTGTTAATGTAATTACCTCAAATTGGTCCAAAAATGCTCCAACACCTGAATATCCGCGAGTTTTCTTTTCGTGTGGTAATTTATCAGGCGGAGGAAGATATTTTATTGGTTCTCTAGCCGCAAATAATGCAAGTAAATTTGCAGGCAAGAATTGTGTCATTTTCTCGACGTTCTTACTGCTATGTTTATGTTAAAAATTTTCTTTACTCGCTAATCTCACGATATATCTGTTTTGAAACCACTTTTATGCACGTTTAATGAATTAAATATTAATTTTTTAATAGTGAAAAATGTTTGTTGTTTAGGGGGTCGTTTAATTATGACGTTCATCAAAAACTTTGATTTTAGTTAAAGCGACGCTTCATTTTTGAAACTTTTAAATTTAAATTAAAAGTTTCCGTTGGTCGAAAAAATCAAAAAAATATATTAAGCAAATGCCAGTTAAAAAGGCACAAGCCAAAAACTCGTTTCACTTATCTAAACATTTTGAATAAATAAAATAGAATCCACACTTTAGTTACAGATATTATCTAAGTCTAAATAATTTTTATTATTTATTGTATAATCATAATATTAAATTAAACTATTTATGACAAACAATTCATGCCTTATAATGAATGGCTTCATGCAAACGCAGTTCAGCTTTTAAACGAAAAGATTCGCCACAATTTTCATATTTGCAAAAATGAACTCTGTCATGCCCATAATGCTGTCTTAAATGCTTAAACAAATCATTTGATTGAGAAAATGCACGATCACATCCTTCAAAAGTACATTCGTGTGGCTTAACTGGAAATAAAATTCTCAAATAAGTGACAAAGTAAAAATATAAAAATTTTAAAGCTTACTTTTAGTGTGAGTGAGCATGTGTCGTTTAAGACCGTCATTTTTAAGGAACTTTTTACCACATCCTTCAAAACTACAGTGATATTTGTAGTTTAATTTGCTTGGATCGTGAAAAACTTTATGTCGTAAAAGATTCCGTTTTGCCTTGAATATTTTTGGACAATTTGGAAAGTCACAAGGAAATGTGTATTCATTAGAATGTACCGACTGATGATTCCTCAAATGTGATGGAATTCTGAACGTCATTGGACATAAATTACATTTGTACAGTTTGTTCTCAGTTTCATGAACATTTGTGATGTGATCTATTTGTAGAAAAAATTAAGATTTTAATTTAATCTCGAGATAAAAATTAAATCTTAGGGTTAAATTTAAATCTTGAGATAAAATTTTTTAAGATTTATTTTTAACCAAGCGATTAAACTTACTTTTCAGACTAGCTCGTTCGCTAAATGATGTTCCACAAATTTGACATAGATGTAGGACAACATTTTCATGCTTATGCTTAACGTGAATATCCAATGAATATTTTTCTAATGTCGAGAAATTACAATCAGCATGTGGGCATCTTAGAAGGGTGGATTCATCGTGTCTCATCAAATGCTTTAGTAATTTCGAGCCCATAGCAAATTTCTTGTTACATTTCAAGCATTCATGTGTTAAATATTCATTGTGATCGCCTGTATGAGAGTGTAGGCATTCAAAATTCTTAACAACTGTATTACAGTTAATGCACACAATTAATCTTTCGTCTTGATCAAAATCTTTTGTATGGAAGGGAAGGTGATCGTAAAGTTCATTTTGATCGTATGTATAAAATGAGCAGAGAATGCATTCAAATTTAACTGGATCTCGATTTTCAGCTAAATAGTCACAATGCAAATACTGATGAAGATTAAATTCTCGTTTAGTTGAAAATTCTGCATTACAAATGTTACAAATTTTTGGCAAAACACCATGAACATCCTTTCTGTGTCGTCTTAATCGATACTCATTAGTGAATGTTTCAAAGCATTTATTGCACGAATAAGTTCTTTTCTCATTTTTATGGACAATTTCGTAATGCTTTCTGACCAAATCTTCATCATTATATGACTCCATGCATATTGAACATGATTTATTTTTTACATCAGAGTCTCTCAAGTGATCCAGCACAATATGATGCTCAATTTTCGATTTAGTCTTAAACTTTTCCATACAAATTTCACATTCATAATTATTTTTTTCCTGTTTAACACGCATCGCATAATCTAACACATCTTCCGAGTTCAACTCAATTTGATGCTCAAGAAACACATGCTTTGTAAACAAGTCCTCTTCAAGGAACCTCTTATTACATTCTTTGCATCCAAATTGTAACTTTTTATCGTCATGCTCAAAATCGTAATGATATCTTAAAAGATTATTGGATATAAATGTTTTGCGGCAATAAAGACATGCTTTCTCTTTCTCCTTCTTAATATTACGTCTACTGGATGTTTCTCGCCTATACACTTCTTCCTCCATTGAATCATCATCGCTATATTCCTGCTTTGTATGTACAGCTCGTCTTGTTGCTCGTTTCTCAGATCTACTGCGTCTTGAAGACTTGTTATAATCGGTAATTGGCTGTTCCTCATTGTCTGACAATCTTTCAATGACAACTGATACATTCTGCAAATGAAAATTGTCATAATCTTCAGCATCAGATTCTTCCTTTTCAATTTTTATGTTCGGTAAAATTGGCTTCTTATCAATTCGTTGACTTTTATTGTTTTCAATACTTAATCTACGCAATTCTATTGCCTTTACAATCACTTCGAAGCAGTCATAACACACAAAACAGCTCATTTGATCATTAAATTCACAAATAATTTCCTTTAGTTCCGGAATGATTTCTACAATCATCTCCGATATTAATCTCTTGTTTTTGTATTCATATATATAAAATAAGTTCTCTGAATTCTTTAAACACAATCTACACCCTTCCATTTTGCCAAAATCCTTATTTATTAATACTTTTATTAATTTTCTAATTTTTAAAGTTTGTTTATAACCGATACAAGACTAATGTGAATTCAGCACTAAATATAAGTAGATTATTTTCAAACAAAATTTAGTTTTTAGCCATTATTTCATACAGGTATATATTTAATAGTCAATTAAAAGTTAATTCATTAGAATACTGACTGTGGCTAGATATGTTAATAAATAAAATAATACTTAACAATTTGTAAATTGGTGCAAACTTTTAACAAGTACCTAAATGAACCGGTTCATATTAAAAACAAATTTTTTTTTTTTTTTGATCGTGATTTAAAAATAATAAATTTATTAGGTATGAAATTAGCTGTTAATTAAACAAAATGTAATTAAAATCTTTAAGAATTTACAAAAAACTTTGAATTTGATGTTAAAGAAGTTTGAATTGTTGAATAGTTGCGATGAAAAATGTATTAAAAGTGGCCGGTTTTAATTTTTTTAACAAATTAGACAATCCTAAAGATGTGAAAATTTTGCAGTTTACAGGTAATGAAGCATTGACTTAAATCAAAAATATACTAAACTTTATTGATCCTTTCAGATGTACAAACAAAAGATACTAACAACTTCTTAATTTCTTCTGGGCCATTTTATGAAATAATCATCTACAATGACTTGATGGAACTAGAAGTGAAATCCAGCATTCTTAGCAAAATAGAAAATACAGTAAATCTAGATAATAAAGTTAAACAATTGATTTGCTCGGAGGAAAGCTGTTACTTCCTTCACATTGATGGAAAAATTTCATATTACAATGTGATGTCTAAAGTGCTTAATCCAATAGCAATAAATTTATTAACAACGAATGAACTCATCACTCAAATAACAGCTACATCGAAATCATTTTATGGCATATCGAGCACAAATTGTCTTTACAAAATTTTACCGGAAGTGAATCTAATTTATAAGTTTCAAAAGCATCAGAAAGTCAAAAAGATTTCAAGTGGATTAGAGCATACATTAATATTAACAAATAATGGAGATGTCTATAGTTTTGGATGCTGTTTAAGAGGTCAATTAGGTCTAGGAACTATGAGTGTTGATGAGCCTGTAAATTTAGTTGATGCACTTTGTGGAATCAAGATAATTGATATAAGCTGCTCAGCATTTTGTTCAATAGCAGTTTCATCATTTGGTGATGTATATTCTTTTGGCTGGAATACAAATGGACAACTTGGAATCAAAAAGACAACTAATCGATGCAAGCAAGTTTATTCGCTACCAGAAATTGTAGAAAATATAGAAAATGAATTGGATTCAATTCAAAATGTTAGTTGTGGATATAAGCATACAATTTTAAGGACTGAGAAGCATAAATTGTTTGCATCAGGATTAAATAATTATGGTCAGTTAGGACTTAATAAAGAAGACAATGAAATTGATGAGTTTCGGGAGATTAATGTAGACGGAGTTGATAGAAATACAATTATATGTTGTGGATATTGGACAACATATTTAATAAATTATGCTAAAAATTAACGGATTTTTTTGTATTTAAAATTATCTTTCAGCTGAGTTGACAGCCCCTCAGTTAGTCGGTATTTAATAAACAAAACATACCTAAAATAAAACATAAAATATATCTATTAAAAATGAAGTTTGTGAGTATTTTATAGCTTTATCTTGTTATTTATTAAATTTAATATATTTTCTCATTAATAGTATTGCCTCAGTAACGATCCTGTGCATGCATGTTATGTTCTTTCATTTAAAGAATTAATGATTATGCTTGATTGTGGTATGTTGTCTTTTCTACCTTAATTACTGAGTATACGTTTAAATAAGCTTAATTTTTCATTAATAGGACTTGTAATGGAGACAGTTTTAAATTTCCTTCCATTACCACTTGTACAAAGTTCAAAATTTTCAACATGCTCAAATTGGAATCATCCAAAACTTAATGATGGTGAATTAAAAAAGGCAGGCAACAACATATTTATAGATTCGTCACCAGAATTTCAACCACCGCTTGCAAAAATTATAGATTTCTCTGAAATAGACGTGATCTTAATATCAAATTACATGAATATGTTGGCACTTCCTTATATTACTGAAAAGACAAATTTTAAAGGAATCGTTTATGCCACAGAACCAACATTACAGATTGCAAGATTCTTTTTGGAAGAATTAGTTGAATATATTGATACGACACCAAAACCCAATCAAGCAAGCAAATGGAAAGAATTTTCAGAATTTCACAACCTTAACAATCTCAATTTAGAACTGCATCCTTTAAAATGGAAGAAACTCTTTACACTCGATGAAGTTCACAAGTCATTGTCACGAGTACAAATTGCAGGATTTGATCAAAAGATTGATGTTTTTGGAGCATTGGAAGTTAAGCCTGTAAGTTCTGGATATTGTTTAGGAAGTGCTAATTTTGTTTTATCAACTGGACTTGAAAAAATTTGCTACATCAGTGGATCATCGACATTAACAACGCAGGCAAAACCAATCAATCAAAATGCCCTGAAAAATTCAGATGTAATTATCATGTCTGGTCTTACGCAAGCTCCACACATTAATCCAGACGCAATACTCGGAGATTTATGCTTGAATGTTGGTAAGAAAAAAAAAATCGATTCTTTATTTTTAATTTTTTTTTTATTTATTTTTTATTCTATTATTAATTTTTTTACAGTCTTGACTCTAAGGAACAATGGAACTGTGTTAATTCCATGCTACCCAAGTGGTGTCATTTATGACTTGTTTGAGATTTTATCACAAAAATTAGATGATAGCGGATTATCAACAATTCCAATGTATTTTATTTCGCCTGTTGCTGAGAATTCTTTAGCTTATTCCAACATATTGGCTGAATGGCTGTCAAGTACAAAGCAAAATAAAGTCTATATTCCTGACGAGCCATTTCCACATGCCAATTTAGTTAAGAATAATCGCCTTAAATTCTTCAAACATATTTATTCGGAAGGATTTAGTGCTGAATTTCGTCAGGTATTTATCTAAGAAAAGTAATAAAGGAAGTAATTAATAAACATTAAATTTACCTTTTTACAGCCATGCGTCATTTTCTGTGGTCATCCAAGTCTACGTTTTGGTGATATTGCACATCTAATAGAACAATATGGAAGCAACTCAAATCATACAATAATTTTTACAGAACCAGATTTTCCATTTCTTCAGGCACTAGCACCATATCATCCACTAAACATGAAAGTCGTTTATTGTCCAATAGAAACGTCACTTAATTTTCAACAAGCGAATAAGTTAATTAAAGATTTAAAAACGGAAGTGTTAGTGATTCCAAAAGTATACACAAATCCACCAAATATTGCACCTAATCGTGATGATTTAGTAATTGACAGACAAATTGCAAAACAAATAATTACATTCAAGTGCGGTGATTGCATTAAACTTCCATTAAAACGGAAAAAGAATCAAGTTTTTGTTGATCCAGATGTCGCATTGTCTGTAATTCCACAAGAGGTGTTGAATGGCGTAAAATTAGCGCCACTTTCAGGTATTTTGGATGTTAAGGATAATGTCTATAATATTCGAAATGCTGACATGAATGTTGAAGGTGTTCCAAAGCAACTACTTAATAGCTTATTTAAGAAGCATATATCATATGAATATGGAACAATGAATCAAATGGATATCGACATGTTTCTCAATAAGCTGAAGCAGGAAGGAATTACAGACATAAAGACGACACAGACAAATGAAAGTGATGGAATTTTAACGACGAAAATTAAGTTAGTTAATGAGGATATTTCTATTGACATATCCGACAAAGGCACTCACATTCATTGCGGTGAAGGCAAGCAAAATTTGAGAATTAAAATACGCGATGCACTTTTGTCTTGCCTCAATAAATTTTAATAATAAGTCCATGTATGTCTTTTGCACTGAAATCACAATAACTGTAAATATTTATTTACACAATAACCGAACACAGACACACTAAATATCAATTGATTAATTATTTTTGAATAAATTTATTAAAAATGTTGCTTTAAAGTCACAATATGTGGAATAAATTTTTTTTCTTCTTTTTTTTTGAGTACATTAATTAGTGTCAGATTTTACTTTCTTCTTGCTGTCTAAATTCACTTACGTTATTTTACTTTTATCTAAATTCGAGCATTAATTAAATGCTCTTCAAAATGCACATTCAATTTTTTATAAACTACTTATTTTTTGAGAGGAACTAAACTCACTTTTATTACTTATTACTGTGGCTTATTTAAGAATCTATAAAGGGATGATTAATGCAAATCCCAAGGAAACATTACAATTGTTCCACAAAAACACTCGATGAATCTCCAATTTTTCACAGTGTGCATTAAACAATCACAACTTTTTTCAATATTTTTCTTCAAGCATTCTCAGATTGATCAAAATAGAGAACTGGATTGATTTTCTTTTTCACATTCATTACATTTTCACGATTTTTTTTTTTAAATTTTCCCATTTTTCTCTTTAACTTCCATCTTTTCATGAAATTTGTTTATATGCACAATAATTTTTTTTTTTTGCTCATCTAAAATATGCCACAATTTTTCAGCAAAAATGAAGTTACTAGAACCACAAAACTATTTTCATACCACTATGATTAAATTTGATGACTCTCTGACACAAAGTCTTTTGTAGCGGTCATTCATTCTGATTTAGAATTTGAATATGTTCTGCAAAACACTTATTTTTCATAGCAATGCAGATGTCAGTTAAACTATTAATTAGCAATTCTCCCAAAAAGGAACTAATCACTTTGCGAAACATATTCAAATTCAAATATCAAAAATATATCCGTTAGAAACGACTTTGTAACACTATTATCATTCCTTTTTGCAATATATTTAGTTTATTTCACAAAACGCTTAAAAATCTGTAATTATTATATATTTTATCTCCAATAAGCCCTACACATAAGTTTCCATAATAATTATTAAATTGATTGTTTTTAATCACAATCATCAGAATGACAATTTTTTTTTAAGTTATTATTATTTTTTGAACCAATATTAAACAGTGTGATAAATTCTCATACATAACATATCATTACACTGACACTTTCATTTCTTTTTTTTTTCAATTAATTTATTTTAAAACTTTCACTATTTTATTAAAACCAAGAACAGAACTTAAGCTTGATTTTTTTTTTTTTAAAAAAAAAAAATAATAATTTCGTTTTTTAATCAAAGAAATCGCGTGTGTCACACAATTTGTCATCAATTCTATTTCCTACCTAAAAATAAAATCTTATTAGTTATATCCTCCCAAGAGATTTACCTTAAACTCTCATTATGAAGGATCGATAAGAAAAGTTTAATGAATTGTTATGAATGATTTATGTGTGTAATATGTAGCAATTGAATGGGTTTTTTTGTTAATAAAGAAATAATTTTTCCTTCTTTTTTTTTGGTGGAAAAAAAATATGGAGCATCACCATACAATACCAAAGAAAATTCCCATTTTAAGCTGTTCCACCGCGAACGACCACAATAACTAAGTGATCTTCTTTGAGGCCTTCTTCTGAAAGCCCTGAGCATGTGCGTTTCAATAATTCTGTTGAGAACTCGCATGGTGGGAAGACATACAAAACACCTGAAAGAAATTAAAAACAAAATTTACTTAAAAATGTGAGCGATTTAAAATAAAACCTTAGATTTAAAATAAATCTTAGAGTTAAACGAAAGGTTTAATTTAAATCCTAAAATTTATCAAAGGATTTAATAATAATAAAAAAAACTATAGAAAAAGTAATCAATAATTTACCTGTTGCCTCAGTTTCTTTGTTCAATAATGAAATGACACCAGCTGCCTCTTTCTGTTTCAAATAAGAAACTAAATTACGTAAAGGACGTGTCTGAATATTTGCATCGTCACTGTTAATTGTTGGACCTGATAAACCAACGAAAATTGCCATTGAAGAAGAACTATTAATTCTCTTCTGTACATCTTCCAATTTTGGCTGATCTAAGCGCAATCTTTGTGTAATGCGTAAATTCTTTGTGCCATTTTCATCACGCATTAAGCTTTCAACAATGTCAACATCTCCATCTGTTAAATGGAATTTTGCTGGAAATAGAGAGCTTTTTAAAATTAAAGCACCTTCCCATTTAGTCGATGATTTTCTTGCAACTTCACCGAGTGTTCTTAATGATCCCAAATTTCCATTTCTTTTCATTCCAGAATCTGAATCAGAATCTAAGCTACGACGTTTTGGTGATCGTGAATTTGATCTTTCAATGCCTGGCATACGAGTTGGTGGTGATCTTCTTAATCTATAAGGATCATAATCGACATCATTTGGAGGTCTTCTCCAATCATCTCCATCATGTGGTGGAGGGAATCTTTCAGCTGAATGATGTGGGTGATGATAAGATCCTCTATATGACCCACGCCCTCTATAACCACCCCTACCTCTATAAGGTCTTGAATAAGATGAAGCATATGGATGATGATGTGGTGCATGCGAATAATGTGGTTCTTCATAACTATTTCCTTCATATTCATAATCTTTACGATATTCAGTTCCAAAATCTTTTGGTTTGAATGTTTGTGGTGGAATTGGCTCGCCATTATCTGCAAAATCAACACGTAAACGTTTTTCGGGGCCGCCAAGAGGAAATCCTCGCATTTCTTTAACAGCAGCTTGAGCAGCATCGATTGTTTCATATTGAATATATGCATGAGTTTCACCTTTTGTATATTCAATTTTCTTAATTGCTCCAAATCTATCAAATTCTCCTTCCAATTGAACAGATGAAGTCCATGCTCCTAATCCTCCTACCCAAATTTTCGTTGATGCTGTCGCTTTTCCATATCCAATTTTACATTGAAATTTACCAATATATTGTCCAGATAATTCTACTTTTGCACGATGTGCCATGTCCAAGTTTTGATAACGCACGAATGCAAATGCCTAATAAAGGACACAAATTATTGTAATTATTAATAATCATTACAATTTGATAATAACTTACATTTCCTGTTCCGGGTGGAGGTCTTTTAATATCAATGTCTTCGACAATTCCGTATTTACCAAAAATACGCTTAAGTTCATCATCAGAAATATTAATCTCCAAATTTCCAGCAAATAATGTTCTAGTTGCTAAAGGATCATCCTCTGGTTGAACATGATGTAAATAATTGGGAAATTTATCCTTTTTATTTTCAGGCTTTTCGTATGGAATACGAGGTCTAGGGATGTAAGCTCTTGGTGCATAATGAGGAGCTGGATGCATGCCATGATGATGATGCATAGGTGGTGGACGAGGGGAATTAATATATTCAGAATGCATGACTGGTCGATATTCAGGATGATGCATAGAACTTGGAGGATATCTTTCATATGGTTCAGAATGATGCGTTGGTGGTCTACGTCTTTCAGGAGACCCGCGAGCATAATAACGATCATATTCTGGAGGTGCTGGACTTGCTGATCGTTGACGTCTTTCATATACCGGTTCAACAATTGCGACTTTTTCATAAATCATAACTCTTGGTTTTGAGGCTTTAGCTGCACGAGCATCATCAGTTGTTCTAAAGCATACATATGCAATTCGCTCACGATTCTCATCTAATGATAGACGAACACTAAAGTCACCAAACTTTTTAAACTCACGATAAAGTGTCTCACGAATATATTCATCCGTAGCTTTTGGATGTAAAGCACTAACGCATAGAACCTTATAAGTATGAGAAATTGGCGCATATTTTTCTCTTGGCGGTGAGGCATATCGTGGAGGACTTCCGTGACGTCTTCTCATACGATCAGGAGAAATTCTTTCATCAGAACTTCCATCATAACGTCCCAAAGATGCACGACGCTTACGAATTGGTGGAGAATCTCTTGATGTTGATCGTTTCATTTTATTTGGCACTCGTACTGTTATTCGTTCGGTACTGCTCATCAATTTTCACTCTTATTTCTAGGAATTTTCTTTTTTTTTATTATTAACTGAATATGTCTGCCTACATATGTGTAAGGATGAATTGGAAAAAAAGAAATATAAACACATAATTTAATTTATATAAAAATTTCAGGTAGTCAGTCTTATAAAAAAAATACTTAGGTAAACTAAAATGTTTCGAAAAATGATACGAATGTAGGAAAAAAGAGAAAGATGTAGAAAGAACTTTAAAACGGGAAAAAGTACAGTCTAACAAAATCCAATATGGACGATTCCCATACAAAGATATAATTCTTTTAATTCCACTAAATATTTTAATATAGCACCAAACTTTATTTATTGATCTATTATAATTCACAAACTGATCATTTTAATCAACAATTAATTTCATTTAAAAGGGCCATTTAGAGCACAAAACACCTTTTTAACAAGCACATAATATTTTTTAAATTTTATGAAAATATTGCAATTTAGGAACTTAAACTTGATATTCACAATCATTATTATTGGACAATTAACAGAATTAAGCATTTTTTAAGATTTTTAATCACTTAATAACACCCAAAAAAATAATTAATAAAATTTTCACTCACTTTTCACAGTCAATACTCGTCAAGCTTTAACCAATTTTTAAACACATGCATGCATAAATGTATAAGTAGTACCTGCGTGTGTTCTGAAAAGTTTAATAAGTTTCTTAAAATAGCACTATTTAATTAATTCACAAACTTTCTTAATCTTTTTTTTTTTGAAATAATTTTTTTTTTAATTTATTTGATTACTTAGTTAATTAGTTAATAAGATTTGGTAATTAATTCATGAATTTTTATTGTGAAATTAAAGGCAAGACAGCAAGCAATACTAACCATTACCCTTTAACTTTATACACAATCAGTTTTAGCGGGAAACAATACAGTGTTCACAAATTAATAAATTAAAATGTCAAGACGAGCTAAAGAGAATACTTTAAAGAGGACAAATTCTAGTGAGACATTAAAGGTTGTATTTAAACGTGTAGATGAGGATAAATTAGATCCAAAAAGTCCTGGAAAATGGAGTGTAAAATTGAACAAAATAAATGAGGATGAAATAAAATTATTAAATTCAATTGAAAACATCCAGACATCAGATATGAATCAAGAGACTCCAAAAAAGAGATCAGATACTTCACATACACCAAGACGATCAAGAATACTTAATAAAATTGACGAAGAACAAAATAATGAAGTTTCACCACCGAAAAGATCAAGAAGAACATCAATTTTAGTGATTGAGAATAATACAGATCCTTGTACGCCAACAACAAAAGCAATTCCAGCTAGAAGAAAGAGTATATTAAAAACACCGACTGTTCAAAAGTCAAATACACCGAGACGTAGCATACAGTTTAGAGAAAATGTTGAAGAATATGGATATGTTAAGAAAAGTGCCAAAGACAAGTTAGTCATTGAAGACGAAGAAGATACATCAGACATTGCTTTAACAAGAAAGAGACTTCATGTATCAGCAGTTCCAAAAAGCTTGCCATGTCGCGAGAAAGAATATATGGAAATTTATTCATTCTTGGAAGGAAGTTTAATTGATAAGATCGGTGGATGCATTTATGTTAGTGGGGTTCCAGGTGATTATCTTGTTATATTGTTTAACAACATGAATTATATGAACATTATTTTTAAATTAGGTACTGGCAAAACAGCAACAACAACAGCGGTCATTCGAGCATTAAAAGCAGAATCGGAAAAAGGAAGAATCAACAAGTTTGATTTTGTCGAGATTAATGGCATGAGAATAACAGAACCAAGAAAGGCATATGTAGAGATTCATCGTCAGTTAACAGGAAAAACAGTAACAGCAGAACAAGCATACAATTTATTGGATAAACGCTTCTCAACACAAACAAATAAACGTAGTAATAATCTCACAATTTTGTTGGTCGACGAATTGGACATTTTGTGTAATAAGCGACAAGATGTTGTATACAATTTACTCAATTGGCCTAATATGAGTTCCTCACAGCTTATCGTCGTGACAATTGCGAATACAATGGATTTGCCAGAAAGAATTTTAATGGGAAAAGTTACTTCTCGTCTCGGTCTTACAAGATTAACATTTCAGCCTTATTCTCATAAGCAGCTACAAGAAATTGTCATTTCACGTTTAAGTGGCTTAGATTGCTTTAATAATGATGCAATTCAATTAGTTGCTCGAAAAGTTGCTGCATTGTCTGGTGATGCTAGACGTGCACTTGATATTTGTCGTAGATCGTCAGAAATAGCTGAAATAGAAGCAAAAGAGAGCAATAAAAAAGCAATGGTTTCGATGTTGCATGTTCAGAAAGCATTAAATGAAATGATATCATGTACAAAAGTTAAAGCTGTTAAAGCATGTTCTAAATTTGAAAAATATTTTCTGCAAGCAGTTTGTATGGAAGTCGAGAGAACAGGCATAGAAGAAGTTACTTTTTATGGAGTTTATAGGCAATTGAAAACAGTTACAGCATTGCATGGTTTCCCACTTCCAACGACTGAAAAAGCACTCGGAATCTCGACTCGATTAGGAGCATCGCGATTAATAATATCAGAACATGCGAGGAAAGACATCCATCAGAAAATATTACTTAATATCAGTGCCGATGATTTTTATTACGCAACACAATTAAATACACAAGATGAATGAACATTTATAGTAAAATAACTTATGACAAAATTAATGAGTTTTTTAACATTTTTTGTTTATTATTGAGAATTAAAAAAATTATAAATAAATTAAATTAAGTCTTACAATTATTAATAGTTAGCTTTAAATAGTTAGTTTGTATTAAGTAAGTGATTGATTCTATCATTTACAGTTCAGGTGTTACTGGACGTTTTTTAACATACTTTGCGAAATAATCTGGTCTCCAACACTTACAACTTCCCGGAATTAAGAACCAATCGTAATAAAGTCTGATTTGGAAACATCCAATTTCATCAGTTCCATCACAAATCTGTTGTTGCTTTCTTTTTTGAGCATTATTGTTATTATTTCTATGATCGTAATATGTGTCATTTGACGCTACTCCAGCTCGTTTCTGTAGATATTCTTGATAGTTTTGGAAGTCTTGAAGTGGTGGTGCTGTACTTGCTTGATACTCATTACTCTCAGAATTTGGATAAAATATTTCTGCAACAAGCATTGAAACCCAACGTGGTGATGAAAGACATCCTCCATCTATACATAAAGCTTGTAAATTAGACATCCAAATAGAAACATTTGATTGTTTCTGTTTGTTTGACTTACCTAAATAATGACATTTGGTTTGCAAACAACGCGTCACTTCTACAGTTTGTGTAAAATATCCTTCATATGGAATTTGGACAACATATCGCCAACTTCCTTGGAAATTTTTCGCAAAAACTGGTGTCACATATTCAACTTTTGCAGGACTAAATAATTTAAATCTATTAATAATTGTTTAAAAGAGTTAATAAGTAAATTACCAAGGAGTAGGGGGTCCTTCATATCTAGGTAAATTAGGATTGACAGTTTCTTCACGTCTCTCAGCAATCAATTGACTATTAATTGGTTCACCTTGAATAGCACGATATAAGGCACAAAATACTCCACCGCCATCACAGAATTTTCTCTGTCTTTGAACTCTACTGTTAGGTATCTCACGCTTTTGTCTTGATCTTGATTCTTCTTCCATGTTTTCATATTTCTCAGGCTGTGTCACATCATGATGAATTTCTTCGTCCACTAAATCGTGAATGCCTTCTTCATCATCATCTTCAAATGTTCTCTTACTCAAATTGTCATCGCTTAGGTCATTATAATTCTTTTCGACTATCTGTGTCACTTTTGGTAGTGTATCATCAGCTTTTAATATTGGTAATGTTTTAGAGAGAAATTTCAACGTTTGATTTCTTATTAACTCGCTATTTATGGTAAGTTATGGACAGATATAAAGAAGATAACAGTCATTAAATTTTATCATATAATGTTTTGTGACACGCTTTAGATATTTAACGGATTTTTTTTTTCCTTTTTGAAAACCATGTGAATGCTTTAAATGGAATTGTAAGGTATTAAGATTATATTTATAGTTTTAAAACACTAAAAATTCTAAAACATTTGTAGGTTTTTAAAAAAAAATTTACAGTTTCAACCCAAAATTTAAATATATCCGTTAAAATTCTCGTGATTACTATTATAGTTAATTTCATACATTATCAACTTACAATGGATAAGTTTCTTGCATTACATTTTGCCCTGTGAATTAAATGATATATTATATAAACTTCACATATATCTGCGAAAAAAAAAGTGATCTACCCATTGGATTTCGAGGAATTTTTCCTTTGTTTAAATCTCCACATAAATTATTAGGTGATACAATTGGTTTAGTGTTCTTAAAGTCTATACAATCTCTATTAATTGACTGATACGGTGGAGGCTTTACGGTTGGAGGGAATGATGATGGTGATTGAATAAAGGCATAGTAGCCATCAGGAGTGTCATTTTCGCCCGATTCGACCTCATTATCTGCTTTTACGTTCGATAACAGTAAAATGATATTCTGCAAAAAAGAAGAAACGGGAACAACAACAAGTCAGTCAGTCAGTTTTACATATGTGAATATTGACATATGAAGATTCTTTTTCAATTAGCGGATTACTTGCTTGAACAAATAATGATTTTTATTCACAAAAATTCTTCCAAAGAACATGTAAAGCAAGGAAGTATGTAGGTCAAGGTAAAAATTTCTTTGAAATTGAATTTAAATAATGAAATGAAAGTTTAAAATACTATAAAATGTTTTATTGTTGTTATTGTTATTAAAAAAATTATGTTAAAGGTAGTTCAGTTCTATTTTTTTCCCTTTTAATTCCATGCTTCGAAGTCAGTAGGTCTTTTCAGCATGTATAACAGAGAGAAACTTGTTTACAGCACAAAGTATGTAATTCATAATGGAACGAATGAAATAGGCAAAAGAAAGAGATCAAGAATTTCTATTAATATTATTATTATCTAAGCTGGTATAGTTTTTAACTTTGATTACAGTTATTTTGCGCACATTGAGAACGTTCATTAAAAGAATGAAAAATAAAAGTTTCATTTAAAGTATTTCACCAAGCAAGGTAGCAGAAGCACATTGACAATGAAAATTTGACACATTTATTTTGAATTCCACCCACGTTCTAGATTTTATTTAATTTTTATGTTATTTTTTTGATATTTATCTTTAACCGTTACATATTCAAATTAGTTCTATATAAATTATTTTTTTTTTGACAAACATTCATCATCACATACCACAAAATATAAAAGCTTCATAATCATTTGAAAAAATTTTATTAATCCTTTAATTGTATCTTTCTTGAGAATAATTTCACGATAAATACACAACACACGTCTTCATTCGATTACTTAATCTGAAATACTGTAGATGCTTCTGACTTTTTTCCCTGCTCAATTCGTTTGACTGACTGGAAGAAGAAAAAACTGTTATTTCTCTTGGTGTTGGTTTCTTCGACCTCCATACTATGTTTACATTCTGATTCTTTCAGTTTAACCACAATCGAGTGAGAGAAGAAAAGAGAGAGAAATGGAAGGAAAGAAAGCACCCGGATTTTGCCATAATTTTATTCAGACTTAGTGATGATGTTGAGCAATTTATCAAAAATATTTGAAACGGTTATTTGAAATTTGAATTTTATTTTATGTTAAATTTGCAAATTAGTTGATCTGACAGTTTCTCAATAAAACACATTATTGCAACAAAAAATTATCGGATTTAACAAATTCAAATTTTTAAAAAATAAGCATAAAATTCAAATAATATTTGACCGTTAAACTCTTAAAACCTCAAAAGCATTAAAATGAAATTTCCAATTTTTCTTCTCCATTACCATATACAAGTATGAATGAATGAAAGACTTAAATGAACAATGCAGAAAGAAATTTACTGTCTTTAACGAAAATACTAACTTCCACTTCTACATTATAATATGGGAAAGAAGTGAGTACATTAAGAAGACAAAAAATTGCGATCTAAAGAAATTCCATGTCAAACAAAAGCGAAATTACGAAAAAATTTCTTTCTTGCATGTCAACATGTTCCATGTTCTAGAATATATATGAAATAAATGTGTAGTGTGAAGTACAATAATATGAATTAGGCTTTCCCGATACCGGGACCGGGACCGGGATTTCCCGGGAAATCCCGGTCCCGGTCCCGTCCCGGGTCCCGGATTTTTTACGGGACCGGGACCGGGACTCAAGATTTAACTTTTTTAAATTTTTTAACATTTTTCTTTTTTTGATTAAGATTTTTTTATTTGTTTATTATTGAGAATTGAAAACTAATTATAGAGAACTGAGAATTTAAAAATATTTTTTTCTACCTGAAACTATTTTTATAGGGTAAAAAATCTTGATTTTGGTCATTTTCTCATTTCAAACTTTGACAGAATTTTTCTCTGAGCTGCTTCATTTAAACTTGTTGAAGCCTATGTTAAAATGCCACAAGGAATCGATATTTTTTTTGCTGAAAAAATTGGTAGCAACAGACTTTCCGTTTTCGAGTTACAGCAACTTTAATGGTAAATCTTGAAATTGGTCAAAAAATCTTAAAATTGGTCAAAGAAAATCTTGAAATTGGTGCATTTTTTCTGAAGTAGGCAACAATATATCTCGTCAACAAACAAAAAATATTATTGTCAAAATAACAAATTAAGCACATTTTAGGATTAAATTTTTTTTTTTAATTTTGTTTTTTAAAAATAACAGTGAACAGTCCTTCTTACAACAAAAAACCGATTAAAAATAATTTTTTGTTTATTCTTTGAAAAATTAAGTCAAAAATCATGACATACCACGACAAAAAAGTGTACCAAAAAATAGGGAAAAATGAACCAAAAAATAGGGACGAATTTGGGTCATCTTGTTTTCAAGATTATGAAGCAATGGTGAAGTTTAAAAATATATGGATCATCAGGAATGATAAAAAGCTGAATTGGCCAACTAAAATGACTCAATAATAGAATTGTTTTTTTTTTAATATTATTTTTTCTTATACTTCAATCCATAATTATGTATGTTATGATTAAAATTACAATAAAAAAAGCATGTAAAAACAAATTAGTTAACTCATAATATTATCTAAAGTAATTTAAAATTTTCAAATATTTCCGGGACCGGGACCGGGATTTCCCGGTCCCGTCCCGGTCCCGTCCCGGGTCCCGAAAATGTTCCGGGACCGGGAAATCGGGAAAGCCTAATATGAATGAATGATATCACATTCAATAAAAGTTATCATTTCGCACAATGTTATTTCACACTCACTTACGGCTTACTGTCTGCATAATGAGGAATAACTATATTATAATTAAATAATATAAAAAGTAAGCATAACGGGTCACACAGTTCTTGTGCATTTAACAATTTTATATATAGTGAGTTAATTCATAAATTTTATTTAATTCAATTCTTTTGCTTCTTCATATTCTCATAGATACAATATTCTATACATAATACCCAACAATTAATTATTAATTAATAAATTAAGCGGGAAAATTTCACAATTTCTCCAAAATATCTTTCGTAAAATTCAAGTACCATTCATACAAATCGTTCATATATTTATCATAGCAGTCAATTGAGGCTGACGATGCTGAAAATATTGGAGATGAATATGAATCAGCTTCAAAAAATTCCTTAATGAATTTCTCTGCTATGCTAATTGCAACTAGAACGTCTTGACGTGATACTATCTTTCTAAAACTCAATTTTGCATGAGATTCAGCCATGATTTTTAATGCTTCGTATCCTTTTTCTGATAATGCATCTGAAAATAAAATTGAGAGAATTGAGTATGGATTGTATTTAATTTTTATAAAATAATTCATTTTATGTATAAAAAGTTAGCATAAAATTGTTCTACAACCCAAAAAACTTTAAATCCTTTGGATTAAAATAAATAATTCAGATCAAAAATTAATTCTGATAAATAAAACCTAAATTTCATTAAACACCTCACCTGGTCGAATCATTTTAGTAGCCATAAAGTAATTCTTTAACATTATCAAAGCACGAGCATCAAATGCGACAGACAAGCTGCGAGCATAATTAATATACATTTGAAAATCATTGTCGGGTATTTGAAAATCGTTTGATCGATCAATTGGCTTTGTTGCTACTTGATTAAGAAGATCATCAATTATCTCTTTTCTTTCTTCATTATAAACCTCATCGATGATAATTAGAATCCCAAAAACGCTTTTAAAGAAAGAATGAGAAATAAAATAAAAGAAAAAAAAAATAGAAATTATTCATTAATTGAGCTCATACTTAATAAATTGACTAATTGATGCTAAATCTTTCTTAATTTTTGAAGTGTGATTCCAATAAGCCCATATTGTTGTCTCAAGTGGATAATTTCCTTGAATTTTATCAACTAAAATTGTTTTTGTTTCAATCTCACGTAAAAGTTTTAAGCTTGATTTTGGTGGAATTCTTTGCCAATTTCCCAAAAAAGCAATTCCATTTGTCGCCAAAATAATTCCACCACCTTCAATCACGTTGTTATTATTTACAGTTATTTCATCAAAATTTGATGTCACGCGTAAAAATCTCTGAGCAAATTTTCCAATAGAACTCATAATCATCTGACAACTTGCAACATCTTGTCCTGTACCCATTATATGCAATTTATTCTCTCGGGATGTAACGAGACTCATCAATAAAGACATTTTTAAATGACTGTATGCAGTCAATGGAAATTTATCAGAACATAATTGTCCAGCAATGATCGATGTAAATGTAAAGTCTGAATAATTAGAAGTAATTGCTTTGTATAAATCAGTTATTGATTCTGGTAATGTTGTCAAATCTTCATTGTTAAAATTTGGCACATTTAATGTTAAAGGTTGGAATGTGCTGACGCTTTCTTGATTGCTTGCTAAACTAATGGAAGAATTAACTTCCAATTCAATTTCTTCATCTGATTTGTGAACACTGTTTTGAGAATCATTAAATAATTCCTCTGAATCATTATTATTTCCAAACAACACCTGCGTATTGTCACTCAAATTATGAATTTGTTCAAGCTGTGTTGATTGGCTTCTAAAATTATTGTTATAATTTTCACTAAACGTCGATAAATATTGATTGCTTTCTTGTCTTTGTGAATTTAAAGAATTTACAGGAAAGTATAGATCTCGTAAAGTATTTTGAACGGTCGGAAATGTAAATTGAATGCTTGATAAATTCTCTGCCGATGAAGTTGCAAAAAAGTCTTGAGAATTGTCATCGAAGAATTTTTCGTCATTTTCTGGTGAATTTTGATTTTGTGATGACGACAATCTATCGAATTGGGACATTATAAAATTAACGATAAACTGTAGACGTTATAAAATTTGTTTAAAACTTCGTATTTTCCAATCACAAGATATTCTTGACCTATTTTCAGCTCCTGACACAGATCGTCTTTAAATAAAATGTAAAGCAATAAAAATAATCTCCTTTTAATTGGATTTTAAATAAATCGTACGATTTAAAAATTAATCCAGATTAAATTAAGTGTCTTACCAAAAAGTCTTAATTCTAATGTAGTTATTGTACGATATTCTCGATAATTCAATATGCAATCAGCTTCAAACACATATGCAGTACAGAAATCTGAAGTAACACGATTTTCAGACAATTCTATGCAAGGTTTTAAGCATCGCTGACACTTTGGTGCTTTGTGAGTTAAAGTTCGGTTTCGTATAACAACTGATGATGAATTATAGCAATTGTAGCACTTCCAAGATGATTGTCGTCTGAAATAAATTTAATTAGTATTTGATTGTAGCAGTAAAGGAAGTATATCTTACATGTATTTTACTGTTGGATCTGTTCGTTGAATAATGCAGCGAAAAGTTGATAAGCTGCAATTAATATGATTGACTCGTAAACTAAATTTATAAAGTTCCAATGGCAAGTCAAAGAAACGAAAATTGCATATGATTTCACTACTGGATATGTTAATTAAACTACTATTTCCACTTTGCTGCTCAAAAAATGATTTCACCAAAAAGTGAACAATTTCCTGTACTGTTTCTAGGAAATATTCAGTTTCTCTAGTGATGAAGTTAAGTAGGGCTATATGAATATACAATACTTATTATAATTGAAAGATTAATTAGGTAATTAAAGCTTCAAACGTACTTTCTTGATGAATTTCCTTATAACTTATTTTCAATGTAAAAATTATTGGCGAAATTTCCTTCTTTTTTCTATTATTTTCCAAATGAACACTACACTGCTGCTTTATTTCACTCACAAAATCTTTAAACTCCAAAAATTTCAATATTAAATCTCTTAATTCTACTAAATTAATTAATGTTTTGATTTCTGCCATTTCATCATTTTTTTAAAAAAAAAAAAAAATTAAAGGGGCGATTCCATGAGTTCGTTATAAAGAGTCTCCACTATTTTTGCTTAATAATTCTTTAATTGATTACTTTAACTGATATATTAAAGATTAATTTAATGTATTTTAATGTTATTCATCCATATTAATTCCTAAAACACTGATTAAATTTGTCTAAAACCAAAAAATTGAAAAAATTTTTGCCTTTCCGAGGCAATCGATTAACGCAAGTTTTTTTTAAAAAAAATTTGACTTTAGACAAGTTTAAACAATCTTTTAGGTATTGATAAAGATAAATGTCATGAAAAGAAATGATATTAATCTTTAATATACCAGTTAAAGTAATAAATTAAAGAATTATTAAGCACAATGGTCTGAAATCGAAAAAAGTGTCCAAAATTTATTTTAAGTCATGTCTTTTAAACCTCATCATTTAAATGCAGTATTATAAAACATAAACTAACGCATCTTCTGTGAGAATATCAAGCTTCCAATCGTTGTCTAACTCTGTCAATAATTATCCAAAGTCACGAAAAATTTGTTTACAAAAACACCATGAAAAAGTTTCCATAAATTTTTCCACTTTCTCTTGTTTGTTCTATGTTCTAATCACTGTCAATACCTTAATTAATGCTCAAATTATATGTTAAAGCTTATAAAACATTAGTCAAATGCTTTATCATTAGGGAAAATGCAATTAAATATTTGAAAATTTACAAAACTTTAGACGCTAATTACATTATTTTGTCGCCTGAATGAGCCTCTGAAACTCACATGCATCGTAAGATTGAGCATTAATTTACCTTCTAATCATACTCTGGCAATGCGGAAATATGCGGAAATTTAGATATTTGCATTTTAATTTCACTTGTTTTTCCAAATTTTTCCATACAAATTTGCTTGTGCACAAAATTTTTTGAGAAACAATTTCAAATTTTTAATGAAAAATCATATTTATGCTTAATGTCATAAGCTCATATTTTCAGAGATGTATGATTAAGACATGACAAAGCTATTGACACTTTCAAAATAAAGAAAATCAAACAAAACTTTGCGACCTCTAAAGTTTACAACAAAATATAAATTTTGGACACTTTTTTCGATTTCAGACCATTGTGTTAAGCAAAAATAGTGGAGACTCTTTATAACGAACTCATGGAATCGCCCAAAGATTTAAAATTTTAAAAATTCAAATATTACTAAAACACGTGGTCAATCATTTTTAACGGTTTTTGAACGATTGATAATCATAGCAACCAATAAATTTATTTATTCCTTGCTTCTTAACTACGAGTTCATTTGAGCAAACTAGTTAATTATTTTTTTGTATTAAAATGGATAAAACAAGACTGACAAATACTCCAATTCCTATTCCTCCACCAACTTTCCCTCCAGATTTTGCATTAACTGATTCTGACTTAGAATGTAGCGATGAAGATGATTTTGATTTGCTGATTGGATTCGATCCAGAAAAGGCATTGAGAGGATTGTATGAAATGCAAAATAGCATCATTTTGCCAATATCGTAAGTGATAATAAATTTTTAATAAAATAGTATTATAGAAATAAATATAATAATTATGGACATTCTAGGATTGAGCAACAACGAGACATGTTCATAGAAGTCGGCATTAATTTGAGTACGGAAAATCCATGGAAACAAATAAGTAAACAATTTCTTGAGGATCACTTGTCAACCGACACCTATGAAATGTCAATTTTGAAAGATAGATTGAAGGAAATTGATGATGATCCATTGCTTCTTATTGGTTACGTACCACACTTGTCTGACGAATCTAAAGATGTTTTCATAATTTATCTTGATGAAGGAACATGCAAAGAAGTCGGCGAGACTATCAAAAGACTAGAAGCATGTGAAAGACGTAAAATTATGAAGTCAATCGAAAAATATCCTCGACCATATAAATCTATGGGTAGTGAGAAAACTGTTGATTCCTATGTAAATGTTAAACGAGGAAACACTATTAATGTAGAGCTTCAAAGCGTCTATCCAATGCGTTACTCACATGTCAATTTCCAATACAGATTTTCTGATGACGTTCGTGATGGCTACGTTGAACTTTTGCCAGACAAAAAAGTACATTTTGAGAATGTCTATAAAAAGATGGTTGACAGATCAGTTCAGTCAGCATCAAGGATGATAACTGAGGAGCAGCAAACTGACCCAACATTTCCAACAAATGCTTGGTCACAATATCTTTATGAGTTGGAAGAAACGAAGCCTGAAGACACAGAAACAATCGTCAGTGAGGATAAGAAGGAAGAAGAAGAAGTTCCTTTAATGCTACGTAGAAAAAAGAGCAAGGAAGAAGTGCCAGTTGAAGACGTTAAGCCACAGGAACCAGTTGTATCCAAACAAATCGAAGATTTAATTCAAATCTTGGAATTCAATCAAATCGACATGTATAGAAATGATTATAAATTTATAGGGAAGAATGAGGTCTCAAAGTATCAGACACCATATCTGGAAGAAATTTGTTGCTTTGCAGACATTTCAAAATGTAAAGGACGTCATATAATTTCTATGGATTGGCATCCAGAATTAAGTGGCGTTTGCGTAACTGCATATGGCTTTAATCTCAAGTCTAAAATGATGAATGACGCAAATGATGTGGATACAGTCAAGCAAACAATCATAGAAGGCAATCCCAATTTAATATGGAGCTTCGATGATCCACTTTTTCCTAAATTACAATTGGAATCTCTTCGAGAAATTTCATGCATTTCATTTTGTCCATATGATGGCAATATTATTGTTGGCGGAACTATAAATGGACAGATTATAATTTGGGATATAAAGAATAGACTCGAAAGCAGCGAAGCAGATTCAGTATTAACTCCGCAACAACAAAAGCACAGAAATGAAATTGGAGAATATCTAAAATGGACTAAAATCGATGCTTCAAACAACATTGTTCAGCCTGCTGCAATTAGTTCTATTGATAAATCTCATCAAGATACAGTAACAGGTATCAAATGGTTGCCTAGAAATTATAAATGTGATTCTATTGGATCGATTAAAGAAGATCGGCAGCGTAAAATTTTATATCGTCATTTTGTAACAACTTCAATGGATGGAAAGATATTTTTTTGGGATTTAGACTGGCAGCCTGATGAAAAGTCTAAACTTGTCCAACGTGAACAAAAGTTTGTCTTACCTGATGAATTAAAGGAACAATCATCTGCATTTAAAAGTATTGATAAAATTTTTACACCTCATTACTCTCTAGTTCCACCAAATTCCACATGTTCGTCCATCATAACGTTTACATTCAATGAAGGAGATTATCAGTACGAAGCAATAAGTAAACCAACAAAACCTGATTTCACATCACGTGTTAAATATCGAGTAGTTCCGATCAATAAGGATTCATTCAATCCAAAAATGGTGATTGGAAATAATCTTGGTGAATTATCTTTATGCTTTTGGGAAGGATATAATTTTACACAAGGTTCACCGATTGATCAGAAGAGTATGAATCAAGAGCCATTTGCTGATGTTCATGACGGTCCAATAATATCAGTTCAAAGGAATAAATTTATGCCTGATTCGTTTATATCCATTGGTGGAAATATTTTCGCTTTTTGGAACGACGAGTATAAGGATGGTCCAATTTTCTGGAGACGTCGTGAAAGTAACATAACTGATGTTCAATGGAGTATTGAAAGACCTTCAGTATTCTTCTTAATATTTGAAGATGGAACTTTAGAAATATGGGATTTATACAGTCGCATTGATGTTCCATCACTTTCTGAATCCCTTGGAGGTTATATTTTGACTAAAATTTCACAACACAAATTGCCACTTCCACGTTTTAGAGTCTTAGCTGTTGCTGATCATAATTCGAATTTGAGAATTTTTAAGATTCCCACAGCATTTACAGAATATAAGAATGAGGAAAAGGAATGGTTCATAAAATTTATAAAAGACGAAATTCAAAGAAAAGTCGATCAAGATAAATGGAAAATAGACTGGTTTGAATCAAATAAAGATATTGTTGATGCCAAAAAAGACGTTGAACTTCTAATGACAGATGAGAATGAACGAAAAGAAAAGGCACGTAAAGAGATTGAAGAAAAACGAGCACAAATGGCAGATGCTGAAGCTAAGAAGTATGAATTAGTTTTTAATATCAAGATTTACTTAATTTAATCCATTCTTAATTCCAAGATTAATTTAAATCTATGGATTAAAATGACTTAATCTTGAGATTAAAACACGATTAAAATTTTAGTAATTAACTACCTAACTCATTTTTCTTAAAACGTTTAGACTAGCAAAGAAGAATGCAAGAAAACAGACTTATGATCTCCCAGAAAGACTTCAAAAGAAGTGGAAGGAGCAAAATTATAAACGTTTACTAAAAGTCATTATGGAGCGTAAAAAAGTTGACAGAGAATTACTTGAAAAGCAAACAAAGATTTTAAAGGATCGAATTCGTTATGATGAAGAGAAAAAAGTTGCCATAAAACAAAGCATATCAAGAATTGAGGAAGATTTATCAACAATACGAAGTAGATTGATTCCGATACAAGAATTTAAGTCAATGCGTTCAGAATTAGTAAGCGAAAATGTTGACATTATGTATCCACGAAAGCTTAATTTTGGGCAAATTGAAATGGACGCATTGGAAAGTATGAAAGATCAGCCAGAACTTAAGTCTATGACTATATCAGATATATTACGTCGTTGTCAATCAAATCGTAATATAATCAGTCAAAGTCTTGGTGGTTACAATAATGCTAAATTTGCTAGATTCAAAAGTGAGCGTCAACAGTCTCATAGCCGATATAGCAGTGCTAGTCAAATCAATGAACAGCAAAAGACTTAATTTTGTTTTGTATGTGTATTTTTTTGATTGTGAGTTTTTCTTTCGTTGTCAAGTTGTAACGGTCAAATAAATTTTTGAATTGAAAAAAAAAAACAAATAAAATAAACAAAAAAAAATAATATAAAGAAAAATTACATTTAAAAATAATTTAGTGAATTAGTAGATTTAGAGATGGAAGATAATATATTTAGATATGTCTACAGCTGCTCGTTAGATCAAAGAGTTCAAATAAAAATCGGATCATTAGATGGATCACCAAAGAAACCAGATTTTAGGACATTATTCTCAGATCCATTACTAAGTCATTCAGGACTTTATTCTGAGGAAAATTGTGCATCATTTTTAGTAAAAATTCAATGTTTTAATAATGGTAAGGCATTTGGATTGCCTGTATGTACATCATATAAAGCATTCACAAAAAGATGGAACTGGAATGAATGGGTAACACTTCCGTTTAGTTTTTGTGATTTACCAAGAGCAGCAATTTTGTGCTTTACAATTTACGATTGTATCGGTGCTGGTAAAATGTCTGTAATTGGTGGAACATCCATATCAGTATTTGGAAAGCATGGAATATTTCGTGAAGGAATGTTTGATTTAAAAGTATGGCCAAATATTGAGGCTGATCCAGTCGAAACGCCAGGAAAGACAAAAGACTCTGATGACACAGAAAATCAGATGCAACGACTAGCAAAGCTAGCTAAGAAGCATCGAAATGGACAAATAGAGAAAGTTGATTGGATTGATAGATTAACATTTAGAGAAATTGAGCTAATTAATGAGCGTGAGAAGCGAGAATCCAATTATTTATATTTAATGATCGAATTTCCAACTGTATCGTATAATGATAAGAATTATGCTGTTGTATACTATGAGCTGACTGGAGATAAAAAATTTGCATTCGTTTCACGACCAAAGTTAGTTATGATTCCAGACTCTGAGATTTTGCAGGTAAGGAATTAAGAGAGAATCTTTTTGTGTACTGTGCTTATCAGTGAGTTATTTTAATACTTATGCTCCGAGAAAATCAAATTAGTTATAAAGTCTATTCTCATGTAAATGCATGTTATTTACTGCTACTGCTGCTCATCTTATCAGTTAAATTTTTTTACTGAACCAAAAATCATAACAAAAAATTTGATGGCATGAGCAGCATAAAGTGATCATCAATAAAATAAAATAAAATAATGTCATCAGAAAAGAAAAACTTTTTTGACGATTTATTAAAGTTAGTGATTACATTTCTTCACAAGGTATTTCCAGAATATTTTGAACGGAAGAAAAAATCTAAATCACGTCGTTCATACTTTAATAAGCACATAGTTGATGTAATGATAATAAACAATTTATACTGAACATCGCAATCAATTAATCATTTTTATTTTTTATTCTCTTTGTTCGATTTAGGAAAATTTAGTGGAAAGAAAGCATCATAGACTTGCTCGTTCTGCAAGATCTGGATTATCAGATCGTGATGCAAAGCCAACGGCTCAAATTAGAGATCAATTGCATTCTATTGTTTATAGATATCCACCAACATTCCAATTGAATAGTGAGGAACAAGATTTAATATGGAAGTATCGATTCTATTTGAGTACACATAAGAAGGCATTAACAAAGTTTCTAAAATGCATTAATTGGCAAACTACTACTGAAGTAAGGCAGGCACTAAATTTACTAGATTTATGGACTCCAATGGACGTTGAGGATGCTTTAGAATTGTTGAGTCCTAGTTTCCAACATCCAGCTGTTAGAAGATATGCAATAACTCGTTTAAAGCAAGCACAAGATGATGATTTGCTGCTTTATTTACTTCAATTAGTGCAGGCATTAAAGTATGAAAATTTTGACGATATTTTCGAATGCTACCGTCGAATAATGAACGAAAAAGACATTCTAAAATCTATTGATGATAATTCAACAACAAATGATCAAAGTTCAGCAACAGATTCGATGGGTAAGTTATTGACTGTCATAATTTTTCAAAAAGTATTTGCATTAATCTGACGATTAAATATTAATCCTTCGATTTAATTTATTCCAAAAATTGCTTACTATTCTGAAATCCTTCTTTATACAGCACAATCGATGTCATCACAACAACTAATGAGTGAAACTGAGGATGTCATAACAGTTCCTCCAATTAATCAACAACCAATCATGTCAAGTTCAATATTTTACGATCAGCCTGATAATGAGGATGAGAATAAGATAGACGAGTCAAACGATGGAGCTTCAGATATTTCAAATACTCTGATGAACTCAAAATCATCTTATGTCTGTGATCTAGCAACATTTTTAATTCAGCGTGCATGTAAGAATTCAACATTGGCCAATTATTTATACTGGTACTTATCAATTGAATGCGAAGACAATGAAACAATAAGAAAACAAGATGATAGAGTACGAGAGATGTATGTGACAGTCCTAAAAATATTCCTTCGAACGTTATCAACAGGAAGCACGGATCTTAAAATTATTCATGCAAATTTAAAGAAACAACAGTGCTTTATCGAAAATTTAGTCAAGCTGGTTAAACTTGTTGCTAAAGAGTCTGGAAATAGGAAGAAGAAAACAGAAAGATTTCAACAGCTGTTATGTGATGTAGATGAATTTAAAATTAATTTTACGAATTTTGAGCCACGACCACTTCCTTTAGATCCTGA
Source organism: Chironomus striatipennis (assembly GCA_026123125.1). Classification (NCBI taxonomy): domain Eukaryota; kingdom Metazoa; phylum Arthropoda; class Insecta; order Diptera; family Chironomidae; genus Chironomus; species Chironomus striatipennis. The sequence goes on along the minus strand of CM047393.1, from coordinate 103,078 downwards.
TGTCTTCATTAAAGGAATAGTTCCATCAAAAGTTTCACTATTCAAGAGTGCATTAATGCCTTCAAAATTGACATTTTTAACGACCAATGATACAGAATATTGTACGATTTTTAAGTATGGCGACGATTTAAGACAAGATCAATTGATTCTACAAATGATTACACTTATGGACAAATTGTTAAGGAAAGAAAATTTAGATTTGAAATTGACACCTTATCGTGCTTTAGCAACATCCAAAAAACATGGATTTGTGCAGTTTATAGACTCAATAACTGTTGCGGAAGCATTAGCAACAGAAGGATCTATATTAAATTTCTTCAAGAAGCATAATCCATGTGAAAATTCTCCTTTTGGAATCAATTCTGAGACTATGGATTGCTATTTAAAATCATGTGCTGGATATTGTGTTATAACTTATTTGTTGGGCGTTGGAGATAGACATTTAGACAATTTATTATTGACAAAGAATGGTAATTTATTTCACATCGATTTTGGATATATTCTCGGACGGGATCCAAAACCTTTACCTCCAGCAATTCGTCTAACAAAAGAAATGGTTGATGCTATGGGTGGAATCAATTCTGAACATTATCATGAATTTAGGAAGCAATGCTATACTGCATTTTTACATCTTCGACGTCATGCAAATGTCATGTTGAATCTCTTTTCGCTCATGACGGATGCGTCAGTTCCAGATATCGCACTAGAGCCTGATAAGGCTGTTAAGAAAGTTGAAGATAATTTGAAGCTCAATTTATCTGACGAAGAAGCTGTTCAACATTTACAGAATTTATTGGATATATCATTATCAGCAATAATGCCAGCAATTGCAGATCAGTTCCATAAAATAGCTCAATATTGGAGAAAATAATTAACTATAAAGATTAAACTGTGTATGATATTATGTACCTATTTTGACTTAATAATAAATCTAACGAACAAATGTTTTTTTGTTTTTGAAAATTCAAAAAAAAAACAAATTCGATTTCGAATGTCTGTCGAAAAAAATTTTGCATAACATTTTATTTTTCATAATTAAAAAATTATTAAAATGTCGGCAATAAGGATTTTTACTGCCTGCAAATATGGTAAGTATTTAAAATTTATAAATGACCAACTGCTGTCCATGAATTCGGCAAGAAACAACAACAATTAGAGACGAAAAAATGGAATTAAAAGAAATTTTCTTAATTTCTTTAATTCATACTTAAAGGAAAACAAGCTTTGCGACCAACATTAAGATTTTCATCGACAGCAGTTTCCGAGACGAAAGATCAACATGGAGCATTAAAAGCTCAACATGGTGGATATATTTATGTTAATAATCAGGAACCATCAATGGATTTTAAGGATGTCACTGATCGTGCAGCACAGACAATGTTTATCACAGAAATCTTTAGAGGATTAGGTGTTACTCTTGGTACGATTTTCAAAGAACCTGCAACTATTAACTATCCATTCGAAAAAGGACCATTAAGTCCAAGATTCCGTGGTGAACATGCATTGAGAAGATATCCATCAGGCGAAGAACGTTGTATTGCATGTAAATTGTGTGAGGCTATTTGTCCAGCACAAGCTATTACAATTGAAGCTGAAGAACGTGCTGATGGAAGTAGACGTACAACAAGATACGATATTGATATGACTAAATGCATCTATTGTGGATTCTGTCAGGTAAAGTATCTAAAATTGTATAAACTATCTTAATGCTAATTAATGATGTTGTTAATAATATATGCAGGAAGCATGTCCTGTTGACGCAATTGTTGAAGGTCCAAACTTTGAGTTTTCAACTGAAACCCACGAAGAATTATTGTACAACAAAGAGAAGCTCCTTGGAAATGGAGACAAGTGGGAGTCTGAAATTGCATCAAATATTCATGCTGATCACCTTTACCGTTAAATCTCTAAATTCTGTTCAAAATAAAATTACTTTTGGTGATCATAGAAAAAGAAATTATCTAAAATAAAATAAAAAAAAAATGTGAAAGATAATTTATTAGAATTTCTGTTCCTTTTTTTCTTGACATTTTAATTGTCTATCCAAAAATGTTTCATCAGCTGATTTAATACAGGTCATTCCAATAATTCTTATGAATCGAAACTTTTTCGAACATTATTTTCACTCGGAATGCATATTTGTGGACATTATCGATAAGAAATATCATTCAAGTTTTTTTGTCTTAAATATACAGCATAAATGGATCTGCCTTTTAAATTAGCTACTGATGCTGTCGAAGGACTAAATTTCCTTAATGACGTCATAGGTGAAGAAATTACAAGAAAAGTCATCGTTAATGCTGTAAAGCAAATTCTCATAAATGGTCCAGGTACATAAAATTTTTTACTTCATTTATTAATGCTTATTTCTACAGGCATTTCTTATCAATTGTAAATTTTAGCATTGCCAGCAAGATCTGACATTTATGGAAATGATGTAAAATTGAATATCAAAAAGGCTGAATATGGAATATCCTGTACACTTGTTTGTGCTGCTCAGCATGCAGTCGATTCATTGCAAGTAAAGGAAGTACTGTCATTTTATAAAATAAATAAGAAAACAACAAGTCAATTGATGGAATCTTATGAAAAATTTAAAGATGAATTGATGAACAAATTAACAAAATATGGAAGTTCTCATAAAATTGAAACATTAACAGACATAGACTTTGAAATACAACAGCAATACATTCCAAATGGTGACATCCTTTTTAAATTGAAATTAAAATCATTCGATCATGAAAAAGGAGAGGAAAAGATTATTGATGAGATTAATTGCAATCAAGAAGAATTGCAACTAATGATTACCAAACTGAAAGACATCGAAAGGCATTGTGAACGGATTAGTAAATTAGACTAGCACTAAAAAATATTTTATATTATTATTTATATTTAATCACGTTAAAATAAATTTTTCTATGCATCATAAATTTTATATTCATCATTTTATATAGTTTTAATAATCAAGTCATCAATCATTTACTTGACGTCGTCTTCGTCAAGAACTAGTTCCTTAAACATTTCGATCGAAGGTAAATTAGTGAAAACGCTTCCAGAAAACTTTGGAGACTTGTCCTCCGAAATTAGCAGACATGAATTGATACTTTCCAATCTCATACAAAGTCCACGGAATCGTTCATCATTTTTTTTAAACAGAGATTTTTGATGATATGAAAAGAATGCCTTGCCAGAAAATGGATTAAGGAAGTCAGCCCAATAACCGTGAAGACGTAATCGTTGACATATTTCTCGAGCAGCAAATATAAACTTGATAGCAGCATTTTCATGGTCTAAATAGTTTGAAGGTTGACTTAGAATAATTAATGACAAGTTACTCGTCTCTGTAATCACTTCAGGTGCAGGAAAAATTTCTTGTAAATTCTTCCTGATTAACATAGGACATTTTTGAAATGATAGATGCAACTTCGTCTTGTCTTTATTGTCTAAATCAATTAGTTCCTCTAATTCTGTTGTTGCTGTATAAGTTGATTTATTATTCAAATAAGCAGGTCCCACACTTCCCTTGCCTAGAAAGAATCTATTATTCTTAGCTCCAAAAAGCTCCCAATTAGCTCCATTTTCATGAACTATCATGTTATTATTGGAATCATCTGCAGAAAAAAGTAAAATTAAAGATTTTCAATGTCATTAACAACGAAAAAAAAAAATACGCAATAAAAAAATTTGCTAATAAGATGACGAAATAATATTGATTGACTGAAAAACTTACTTTTAATCCTTGCCTGGACTATTTTATATGGTGATTTTGAATTGCTCGAATTCCTAGAATAAGAAGCTAACGAAATAACTGCTTTATTTCCTCTCAAAAGCCTTCTTTGAAAGAATATTACACTAATGTTCATTTCAAAAATATTACTGTACGGATTGAATTTTGTCGGATTACTGAGTTTGGAAAATGTAAACATTAAATAAAAAAACACGACTTACCACAATGCACAATGGTCTGAAATCGAAAAAAGTGTCCAAAATTTATTTTAAGTCGTGTCTTTTAAACCTCATCATTTAAATGCAGTATTATAAAACATAAACTAACGCATCTTCTGTGAAAATATCAAGCTTCCAATCGTTGTCTAACTCTGTCAATAATTATCCAAAGTCACGAAAAATTTGTTTACAAAAGCACCATGAAAAAGTTTTCATAAATTTTTAGCGCATTTTTGCAAAAAATGCAAATGACGCTTATAGTTTCACTTTGTTCGGCTGGCTGGGTGGTTCAAGGCTGGATGAGCTCTGAGATCTCAGAAACCAGACATAGTTAAGAGTTCTGTTATGATGAATTATCTTTCTACTATCGAGTTATTCCGGTATCGCTCATTAAAAAATCGTTAAACAATCTACAATTCCTGTAATCAACGATTTAACATTAAATAAGGAAAAAAATTGTTGAAAACCCCTCGATAAAAATTCGAATTTTTTTTGACCGTTGGAATTTAAAAATTTTTTGACCGTTATTTTTGGTCAAATTTTTTTTCTTTCTTTTTGAAAGGTTTTGTATTTATCATCAAGAAAACAGATTTTTGATGCATAGAGCATGCTAGAAAGACGGAATTTAATGGATTCTGTTATTATTATAGTTTTATTTTTATAAAAATTGTATTTTTTTGCAATGTTTATTGATAATAAAAGATGAATTAAGAGATTTTATAATTTAAAGCAATTTCAATTTAATCGATTACTGATCGCTGCGACAAAAATGCGCTTAAGTCCCTCGATTAACAACACGAGGACTTTGAACATTTTTTCACTTTCTCTTGTTTGTTCTATGTTCTAATCACTGTCAATACCATAATTAATGCTAAAATTTTATGTTAAAGCTTCTAAAACATTAGCCAAATGCTTTATCATTAGGGAAAATGCAATTAAAATTTTTAAAATTTCCAAAACTTTAAGCGCTAATTACATTATTTTGTCGCCTGAATGAGCCTCTGAAACTCACATGCATCGTAAGATTGAGCATTAATTTACCTTCTAATTATACTTTGGTAAGTCCAAAGTAGGCCAATTTCGAGATATTTGTAATTTAATTTCACTTGTTTTTCAAAAATTTTCCATACAAATTTGATCGTGCACAAATTTTTAGCGCATTTTTGAAAACTTGTTTTCAAAAAGGAAGCTCAATCATGCACTTTGATCGGTCGTTCGGGTCCCAATTATCTCTTGATCTAGACTTCGTAGCAAGCTCGGAATTGTTTTAATAGCTTCATTGAATGTTTTTATTCCCGCCGTTTATATTGAAAAGTCAAAAAACACTCATTAAATAGCTTAATTCATTGATTTTTAGCCGGCTAAAGTCGGCTAAAGCCGGCTAATTTTAGCCGGCTTTAGCCGACTAAAGAATAACGGTCAAATTTCGAAAAAAATGTTTAGCCGGCTTTAGCCGGCTAAAGTCATATTTAGCCGGCTAAAGCCGGCTATAGTCGGCTAAAGAGAAAATTTTCCACGTATGAAAAATAATGAAATCTTATTATACATTTTATCATTTGTTAAACTTTTAATGTGTTTTTTTCCTTAACATAATATAAAAATAAATTGAAAATCAGACTAATATATAAAATTTGGATAAAAAACTTAATAAAAAAGCGAATTTTCGTATAGATTTTCTTATCTGGGATGAAAAATCCCTCGAAAAAGCGAATTTTCGCATCGATTTACTTATTTGTAATGAAAAATCCCTCGGAAAAGCGAATTTTCGCATCGATTTACTTATTTGTGATGAAAAATCCCTCGGAAAAGCGAATTTTCGCATCGATTTACTTATTTGTAATGAAAAATCCCTCGGAAAAGCGAATTTTCGCATCGATTTACTTATTTGTGATGAAAAATCCCTCGGAAAAGCGAATTTTCGCATCGATTTTCTTATTTGGGATGAAAAATCCCTTGGAATAGCGAATTTTCGCATCGATTTACTTATTTGTAATGAAAAATCCTTTGGAAAAGCGAATTTTCGCATCGATTTTCTTATTTGGGATGAAAAATCCCTCGGAAAAGCGAATTTTCGCATCGATTTTCTTATTTGGGATGAAAAATCCCTTGGAAAAGTGAATTTTCATATCGATTTTCTTATTAAAAATGAAAAACGTATCGGAAAAACGATTTTACATTTTACATCATCGTTTTAAATCTCATTACATTTCAAAAGTAAAAAATCATACCTTTAGCCGATTTTAGCCGGCTTTAGTCGGCTTTAGCCGTCTTTAGCCGGCTTTAGCCGGCTAAGAAAAAACGTGACTTTTTTTTAGCCGGCTAAAGCCGGCTAAAGCCATCTTTAGCCGACTAAAGCCGACTAAAGACGGCTTCGCCCTCTGCAAAAAACACTCATTAAATAGCTTAATTCATCGATTTTATATTTCAAAAAAATATGTAAATTTCCATGAGATTCCATGAGTTTTATTAGCTTCGTTTCATCGAGTTATTGGCGGCAAATGTATTTAAAAGTCCTTAAATTTGTGTTTAAACATCTTAATTAATTAACATTTAATTTTTTCATACAAAACAAATATAAGAGCGTTTAGAAATTTGAAAAATAATGGATGTGTTCAGAAATTAAAATTTTTCGCTGATGGAAAATTTTGAATTTCAAAAAACCGGTAAATCGTAAAGCTATTATTTGCATTGAACATTATAAAAATCAATTTTAAAGGAATTTTGATCTTTAGTTTAAAACTTATTATTGAAATGCATTATGATTAAAGAAACAGCAATAGAGTTTTAAAACTTGACATTCTTTTCTATTTAATCAATTGCTAATCGCTGCGTCAAAAATGCGCTGAAGTCCCTCGATATAAAACACGAGGACTTTTGTAATTTTTTATGGAAACAATTTTAAATTTTTAATGAAAAATCTTATTTATCTTTAATATTACAAGCTCATATTTTCAGAGATGTATAATTAAGATCTGACAAAGCTATTCAGACCATTGTGAAATGGGCTTTTTGGGTGAAACAAATAACTTACACGCGATGCATGGAAGTTAAAAACTTTAGGAAAAAGGTAAAAATTTTGGCAAATGTTGTATATCAGTGGTTAGAGACCATTAGGACCTAGCATCTCTGAACAGCTGTTTTGTCCGTTAATTTTTTAGTTAAAAGGCCCTCAATTTTTGAAATAAATCGGAAATTCAAACCTTTTTTTACATATAATCCGACCAAGAAAAAATTCTTTTTTGCAAAATTAAGTACTTTTCCTACGCTTTTATTTATTTTAATAATGATTTTTCCATAATTTCAGCCATAAAATTTGATATAAAAACAATTTAAACTAATTAAAACAAGTAGACAGCATATAAATCTTGATTTGTTTCTTAAAATTTTAACGGACAACTTGTACTAAAATAAGGCGTACTAATGCGTTTTATTTTAGAACAAATTCAAATTTCGCACGTAACGTATTTCTTCATAGATGCTAGAATCATATCTATCTGAGAGTTTAGGTCTTCGACACGCTTTTGATATTTTTCAATATTTTGTTTGTAAATTTCTTCTCGTTTCTTCAAAGTTGCTTCAAAATTCTGTCGTTCATGTACCATTGTGAGTTTTAAAAGTTGTAATTGCACTGTTGATGTTTCAAGATTTGCTGATTTATTTTCAAGTTCATTTGACAGTGCCACTATTTCGTTTTGTAGCTTCTTAATGTCCTCTTTAGATTTATTTTCAATTGCTCTAATTTGATTAGCAAAGATCCTTGCCATTTCATCTCTAATTTCAGTCTCATTATAATTTCTCTCACTAATATTAATTTCTTTGGAATCTGATTCCTCTGTGGAATTACTAATGGTCTGAGATGTATTAGTTGATGAATCTTTGGATGAAGTTGAACCTTTACGATTTGATTTTGATCTCATAAAACTTTCAAATTCCTTAGCTTTTTCCTGAAGCTTTTCAATCTCTTTATCCCTTAAATCCTGCAAATTTACTTTAGCTTTAAGTCGATCTATAGTCTCTTGTGCATCATCCAAGTCGTGCTTAAGATTATTTATCTCTGTCAGATACTCTCCGTTGGAATTTTGTAATTGAAGTTGGTACAATTCAAGCTTATGGAATTAAATTATCAAATTAATTTATTTAAATAAATTTATTTTTTCATTATTAATCAAATTTTTAAAGATTTAAATTTTTAAAGTTTGCATAATAAATAAAATTTTTAAATACTTACATTTCCAATTTTCATTGAGTATTCTTCACACATTTTACAATCGACTGCTAATTTATCATTTTCCAATTGAATTGATTTGTTTAATTTATCAACATTGACTTGCTTCTTTCTAGATTCCATTAACTCATTGGTTAGTTCCTCTAATTTCTTCTGTTCGGCGTTTAATTTATTGGAAATTTCTGATTCAGTTATCTTCAGCTCCTCTATCATTGCTAAAAGTTTTTCACATTCGCGATTTTTATCATCAAGTTCTTTGCGCAATGCCTGATTTTCTAAAGTATTTATGTTGCCATTCTCTCGCAATTCTTTTTGTGCCTTATCTAACTCTTGTTGTACAGAATTGAGCTTTGTTTCAAAACGGAATGCGTCCTCGCGATATTTATTAAGCTCTATTAAAGTTTTGCTTTCATCCTTTCTCAATTCCTCTATTTCCTTAGTTTTTTCAGCAAGTGACATTTCGAGGATTTTTTTTTCTGATCTACACAATTCCTCTTTAACCTATATTTGGCAAATCCACAATGGCCTGAAATCGAAAAAATTGAAGGCTGATATTTTCACAGAAGATGCATCAGTTTATGTTTTATAATCGTGCATTTAAAAGATCAGGTTTAAAAGACATGACTTTTTTGTATTTTTGAACATTTTTTTCGATTTCAGACCATTGTGCAAATCTACAGATAAATGGAACTTCTATCGTGTTATTTAATTTTCTTCATTAATTACACTGAACTTTATATTTTTTTGGTATTTATAACATTAAATCTTACGTTAGGAAGTAATAACTATAAAAATAAATAGCTAATACAGTATAATATTACTTACCTAATTTTTTTAATTTTAAGGTTGAACAAAAAAAACTGATGAATTCGTTTTTTTTTTTTTATTTTTTTTTTTATTTAAAAATTTCTATATGAAGCGCCGCTTTAGTACAAGTTTCAATCATTAATTTTCAGGTAGTTACAGTTTTGTTTGATTACTAAATAATTGTGATAAAAATATTAGTTACAGCTTAAGTCAATGTTAGAGCTTTAATTGATAATTTTACGATATTTTCATTACGTAATGAAGTTCAAGCAAAGAATTAAAGCGATTAAAAGTTTTATTCTAACGGTTTTTTTGAATTTCACAAGTTGAGAAGAATTGCAATTCGATTTTTGCAGTTCCGTTTACTTATGGATTTGCCCATATAGATACCAATAGAGGCAATAGATACAGACAAAAAACAGAATTATTTTTTAATAGATAGTGAATTTTATTATATGCAGTACAATATTTGTTCAATAATAAAAAAGGGAAAAAATACTTTAATGAAAAACGGAAGTGACATTTCTTAATATGTTCCAAGACTCTTCTCCATAAACTTCTTTTTAGCGAAGCACATCCAAAATTTATTTGGGCGACCATCTTCAGTGTTGAATACTTTTTCACAAATTCTATTTCCAGTCTCTTGACGTAATTGTTGAAGATAATTACGCATTAAATCTGAAATAAACAGCATACAATTATGTCATGGAATGAGTATATGAAGTAATAATTTACCAGCTTCAGCCTGAGTTTGTGGTCGAGCATAGACAGAGTTTAGAGGAAATCCAGACTCTCCTGGAATGTCAAATTTACTGATAGCAAGTGAATACATTTCTTGCATGCCTTGATTCTTATTTGGACATCTTTGAAGCTTCTTTAAGCATTCAGGGATGTAAAGTGTCACATAAATCAGCACACGATCAATCTCATTCTTTACTTCATAAGTCCTAAAGAAGATATTTGCTTTAAAATAATAAATTGCTTCATCAATAATATCTTGCTCGATATTTGATTGAGGTGCTGGTCCTCGAAATTGCGTTCTCAATGGAAGTAAAGCCATATTGGCTACTGATTGATTGTATTCCTTAATTTGTGAATGATAAGCCTGAAAATGGATTTAAGAAAAAAATGAATGAATGAATCATCTTTGATATCAAAACACACCCAATTAGTTCAATTTTCAGTTTTTCATATTTTCTGTAATATAATGGACTTACCGGCATCTTTGTTGTCTTAATTAACTAAAATGAATCAAGTATAATATGCAAATAGTATTTTAAATGCTTGAAATACTATTTAATTTAAGAAATCCCCAAATTGCACAGAAAAAATATAGACGAAAAATCAGGGGTTAGATATCTAGCTTTTCTGTATATAATGATCTACGATTAGAATATCAGTATACTGATTATGCTTTAATATTGATCAAAAGCATTGATATTTTATTATGTCTTGAATAGTTTAAAATTTAACGTGTTTTTAAAAATTTGAATTTTATGTACCCTTGTTTTGATTTTCAAAAGATTAAAAAATTTCTTTAAATTCATCATATCTCAATAAATAACAGCATTAAAAGATAGTACAGCCCTGAAACCAGCATAAAGTTCGAAGATTATTTCGAAAACTTCAAAGCTAGGTATTAAGAATCACAACAAATTGCATAAAAATTGATATTGTTTTATTTATTTTAATAAAAACATCACAGTTTATGGAAAAAGTGCATTTTAAATGATAATAAGCTTACTGCCGTAACGAAGAAGGCATTAGGACACGAAGATATATGAGAAATATGAAAGTGAAATGACAAAAAGAAAAAGTTTCATAATTTTCTTTATAATAATAGCAATTAATTTATTAAATTGTGATAAGTCTACAGTACAGAATAAAGAAGATGATAGTGAGGAGCTGAATAGCAGTAATTCAACAAAGAATAATCAACGAATTGTTGTTGAATTCACGACAAGTATTGTACAGCATGAATATATAATACATTTTAAACATTATTATAAGAAAGATACACGAAGAAACTACATCACATCGGCACTTGATAATCCAGAGGTAAATGTCAAATAAACTTTTTTAAATGCTGTCTTATTGATAACACATATTTTTTTTTTGTATAGATCAAAAATTGGACGATTGTACAGAGACAAAATCCAGCAAGTGATTATCCGAGTGATTTTGACGTAATTTCTTTATATGAGAATACACCATTAACAGGCTTGGAATTGTTAAAAAATCATCCATTAATTAGGAGTGTAACACCGCAACGACTTGTACATCGAACACTTAAGTTTGTTGACACAGAAGAAGAATATCCAACAGACGAAGTAGTAAGAGAAAAGAAAGCAGACGATGAAGATGACATAATAAATTACATTTCAAAGCATCTAAAACTTGACCCGAAAACTCTCAACAATGATTGCTGTGTGCCTGAATTTCAAAATTTCCGACGAGGACTCTCATCCTCAACAGACATCACACAGCAACAGCAATCTATGATTGGAAATTCTAATGCACACTCAAATCGGCGACTTTTGAGGGCAGTTCCAAGACAAATAACTAGCACATTAAAGGCTGATGTTTTATGGAGTAAGTTTCAATATAAACTTTAATTTTTATTACGTCTTATTAACTATCTATTATTTGTTATTAAATATTAAGCTATGGGAATAACAGGTGAGTTTTTAAGTTTAATATTGACACATGCTGTATTATACATGAATAAAATTCTTAGGAAAGGGAGTAAGTGTAGCTGTTTTTGATACTGGATTAAGCAAATCACATCCACATTTTAAGAAAATCAAAGAACGAACAAATTGGACCAATGAAAAGTCATTGAATGATGGTATTTCTCATGGAACATTTGTTTCTGGAATAATTGGATCGTCAAAAGAATGCTTAGGATTTGCACCTGATGCTGACCTTCACATTTATCGAGTTTTTACAAGTAATCAAGTTTCGTACACGTCATGGTTTCTCGATGCATTTAACTACGCAATATTAAAGAAAATTAATGTTATTAATTTAAGTATTGGCGGTCCTGATTTTATGGATCGTCCATTTGTCGATAAAGTACAAGAATTATCAGCTAACAAAGTTATTATGATATCTGCAATTGGAAATGATGGTCCACTTTATGGAACTTTAAATAATCCAGGTGATCAAATGGACGTAATTGGTGTTGGTGGAATGAATTTTGAGGAGAAAATTGCAAAATTCTCGTCTCGAGGTATGACTACTTGGGAATTACCTTTGGGTTATGGTCGTTTGAAGCCTGATATTGTTACTTATGGTGCACAAGTAAGAATCATTTTGACATAAACTTTTAAGAATTTTTTGACTGCTAAATTTTAATGTTTAAGGTAAAAGGATCTAATTTGAAAGGAGGATGTCGTTCACTATCTGGAACGAGTGTCGCTAGTCCTGTTGTTGCCGGTGCTGTAACGTTAATAATTTCAGGAGCTCTCAAACGAATGGATTATATTAATCCATCGTCGGTAAAACAGGCTCTCATCGAAGGCGCAACACGACTTAATGACAATAATATGTTTGAGCAAGGTCATGGAAAATTAAATATCTTAAAATCTATAAAAATATTATCGGAATATCAGCCACGAATAACGTTGTCGCCAACACATTTAGACATGACAGATGATTACATGTTTCCATATAGCTCACAACCAATTTATTACACAATGCAGCCAATTATAGCAAACGTTACGATTCTTAATGGAATTTCAGTTACAGGACATATTACAGAAGCTCAATGGTATCCGTATATGAATGAAAATGGCAATATGTTGAATGTGTCAATTTCTTATAGTGAAATTTTATGGCCTTGGAGTGGATGGATGAGTTTACATATTGCTGTCAATGAATATGGACAGAATTTTGAAGGTCAAGCACTTGGTCATGTGTCAGTGACTATAGAAACACCATCAGCAAAAGATCCAAGTGAAAAAATTAACTCTACAGTGACTTTTTCAATTCGGTGCAAAATAATCCCAAAACCACCAAAACAGAAGCGAATATTATGGGATCAATATCATAATCTTCGATTTCCGCCTGGTTACTTACCGAGAGATTCACTAAAAATTAAACAAGATCCATTAGATTGGCGGGGTGATCATATACATACAAATTTTAAAGATATGTATACACATTTAAGGTCTTCCGGTTATTATATTGAGGTTCTTGGTGAGCCTTTTACATGCTTTAATGCATCACATTATGGAACATTGTTGATCGTTGATCCCGAAGAAGAATATTTTGAAGCAGAAATTGAGAAACTTTATGATGATGTCATGAATAAGAATCTTAGTGTTATCGTTTTTGCTGATTGGTATAACACAACAGTGATGAAGCATTTGAAATTTTATGATCAAAATACACGACAATGGTGGGTTCCAGATACAGGAGGTGCAAATATTCCAGCTTTAAATGAATTATTGAATGTCTTTGGCATAGAATTTGGTGATAAGGTATTGGAAGGATATTTTCAAATGGGCGAGCATCATGGTATGTATTATGCCAGCGGAACTAGTATAGTGAAATTCCCAAAAACAAATCAAACGGTGCTGATTGAACGTGATTTAGTTGATCAAGGTTCAGAGATCTTAAAACATCCACAAAATGGAAGTCAGCAAAAAGACTTGCCTGAAATTGACTTGAAAAATGTTCGATTAAAGTATAAAGAAGTAATTTTGGGTATGCTTCAAACAATCGCAGCATCAAATGGTAGAAAAGGTGGCAGAATTGCAGTTTATGGCGATAGTAATTGCCTTGACTCCACTCACATGGAGAAAGCTTGTTTTTGGCTTTTGGATGCCTTATTGGAATATTCGATGACGAGTCATATTAGTGGATTGCTAAAAAGTATGAATAGAGTGCAATATATAGATTTTTCAGGTGAGTACTAAGCATTAATGTCAATATTTGACTTTCCATACTATTTACATAAAATATTTATGTGCTTATAGACAAGACCAAACCTCAGAGATTATTACACAACAATTTGCACTCATATTCAAAAATCTTGAGTCCAAATGATCGTGACGCGAAGCGACCCGTTCAAAAATGTCAAAAAATAACGTGGGAATTTCCATATTACTTGAACATAACCAGATCATACATCAATGAAGCAGACCGCATCGAAAGTAATATGATTTAAAGATGAAATCATTGACTTAAAAATGTGATTTTAATGGTAAGGATTAACAAAAAGAGAAAAAAAGTTAAAGTACTAAATTGAATGATATGTTATGTACCAGAGTATAAAACTCGATAGAACTTTTATTTTTTAATTTAATAATGACGATAATTATTAATAATTTGTACCTCAAATCTTATTAAACAAATTGGTTCCACTAATAATGTAAGACAAATTTTTAATAACATAAAATGCATTAAAAAAATGGAAAAATTTCTTCTTCTTAACTTATTTTGTTTTGATGTTTATTTGAATTTTGGATAGGTCAAGTTTAAGAAAAACTATTAAATTGTTTTTTGCCATTTATTACTATTTCCAAAAAGTATTTTCAAAATTATTTTGAACTAAATTTGATTCTTATTTATTCATTACAATTTTTAAACCATCTGAAATTTGTTTAATATCTTCAACATCTTATAAAATTGACTTCCTTTTCAGAACTAAATTCTCTAAAAATACACACGTGAATTATTTTTAAGACAAGACTGAGTGCTCTAACACGTGTTCTCCTTTATGAATTAAATTTAGTGAGTATCGTGAAACAGTCACACAGGGTGAATCAAATCATCACAAAAAGATAATCATCACCGATCGTGAAAATTCGTTAAGTTTATTTTCGGTTTTTTTTTCTGTAGAAAGAAGAAAAATTGAATAATTTTGTGAGAAAATCTTTTGAGATGAGATTTTTCAAATTCAGTGCTTATTGAACTCGACCAGCAACTCGACACAAAAAATAAGATCGAATTAAAGTCTTAAATAAATAATTTAAGAAAAAAATCAAACGAATAAGGTAAGACGAAAGTGGATACTTTGAGAAGTTCTGTTGTGATAATTTCAAGATAAGAAAAAAGATTTAAAGAAAGTTTGAAGAAAAAAAGCCTGCATGGAAATTAAATGAGAATCTTTAGGTTATGCAACCACAAGTTCAATAATCGTCATAAATTTTTCATTATATAATTATGGATTTAATTTAAATTCTCAAGAACATGCTGGCCATGAAATCACAATAATTTAAGTTTAGGTACACAAGGTTGCCAAATTTTGTTACGTGAAAATTGACTGATTAAATAGAACTTTTATTTTTAATTAGATAAGTCAAGTGTGTGATCAATTATTTCTTATTTCTTTGCATACATTCAAAAAAGAAAGAGAACAATGTCTAACGAGGAATTTTCCTCTCACTCGTCGGCAGAGTCTCTTGACCACGAAAATAAATTTTTATTTGACTTTGTCTCTATCACATGTTGAGGATGACGCATTTTCCTCATTGAACTATATACTTGATCTGTGTTGTTGGCATGTCGTCAATTGAAAATAAATTATAGTTGTTATTTAATCAATTTTACTTTCTATGTACTATACCTTGTGTCCCTGTGTCCTTAATCTAGTTCTTCTCTTTAATTTAATTAATTAGCCATGCTTTTTGAAAAGTTTCAATCAAATCCTTTCGAGGCAAAGTGCGAGCGCACTCAAGAAAACAAGTATGAAACATCACTTGTTCCTGGTCGTGAAATAGCTGCTGCTGCTGCCGTCTCAAATGTCATTCTTCCAGGAGGTACAAAAATTATTTCTTTATATGTTAAATATACTTAATAATTATTGATAATATCACGCAGATTCATGTGCATTTGGATCCACTAAATACTTCCTTTTGTGCGGTCTTGGAGGTATCATCAGTTGTGGTACAACACACACAATGGTAATGACTCATTACTTTTTATCATTCATAAGTTATATCTATACCTAAGTTCATCTAGTAGCTAATTTTTCAAAAACATTTAAGGACGTTCACTATATACATTACATTTATAAATTTCTAGGTCGTTCCATTGGATTTAGTCAAATGTCGTATCCAAGTTGATCCCGCAAAATACAAATCAGTCTTCAATGGATTCAAGGTAACACTCAAAGAAGACGGTTCAAGAGGTTTGGCAAAGGGCTGGGCACCAACATTCTTCGGTTATTCAGCTCAAGGTCTCTGCAAATTTGGACTTTATGAAGTTTTCAAAGTCATCTACTCTGATATTATTGGTGAGGAGAATTCATACTTGTGGAGAACATCCTTGTATTTGGCTGCCTCAGCTTCTGCTGAATTCTTTGCTGATATTGCTTTGTCACCATTCGAGGCTGCAAAGGTCAAGATCCAAACAATGCCAGGATTTGCTAATACACTCCGTGAAGCTATGCCAAAAATGATGAAGGAAGAAGGTATTAATGCATTCTACAAAGGTTTAGTTCCACTTTGGATGCGTCAAATTCCATACACAATGATGAAGTTCTCATGCTTTGAACGTACATTGGAATTGCTCTACAAATATGTTGTACCAAAACCAAGAGCTGAATGCTCAAAGGGAGAACAACTCATTGTCACTTTTGCTGCTGGTTACATTGCTGGTGTCTTCTGTGCTATTGTCTCACATCCAGCTGATACAGTTGTATCAAAACTTAATCAAGCTAAGGGAGCATCTGCATTGGATGTTGCCAAGAAACTCGGATGGAGTGGAATGTGGGGAGGTCTCATGCCTCGTATTGTCATGATTGGTACATTGACAGCTGCACAATGGTTCATTTATGATGGTGTCAAGGTTGCCTTCTCAATGCCACGTCCACCACCCCCAGAAATGCCTTTGAGTCTCAAAAAGAAGCTTGGACTCGCTGAATAAATTATTTAATTAAACTTACCAATTCAAAATTAAATGAAAAAATTTGTTATTCAGTTATACATGTTGGTCGTGTTGCATCTGTTTTTAGATGAAGAAATTGATTAAAGTATAAGACTTAAAAGAAACACTCGAATATTAATGATTTTATCAATCGGATCGTTTTATTTCTGGTCTTTCAGATTTGTCTTTATCTTATTTTTGTTTATTTGAAAAATGCCACATTGGATTCCTTAAATTTCTCTCATTAATCTAACTAAACATGTATCGAAATCATTGATTATTAATTAATAATTGTTCATTTTTCTTATAATTATCATTGCGGACGGTAATTGCTTTCGATAGATTTAAATCTCTTTGATGATTGTTTTTTTTATTTAATTTGTAAACTTCAATTTTTTTTTTAATATTCTCTTTACTATCCTAAGAATACAGTAATAGTGTTAAAGGCCACGTGATGTCTTTTGCTTTGTCTTAACAAGTCTTATTTCTTACAGCTAAATAGTATTTTACAAAGTACAAATTTTTTCTTGATTTCAATTCTTCTTCATTTCAATAGCGAAATTTCTCTTTTAGTGTCTTTCTTTTTTGTATCACATAAGAACTAATTATTCATTCACTCGATCCATAAATGCAACAAACTAATACCATACACATTCAGGCACATCAATCATGATATCATCCATAAAAATTTAATTTAATATAAATTAATTTAAATACTTAAATTAATCGTTCTTCTGGTGGAGGTTTCAGCACGTTGTCCATTTCTAGTCGTGGATTACAGTATTCTTGAGCAGAAGGGCTATATGTACCTCTTGTTGCTCGTTTGTTTCTAGCCATTACTAAAAATGTTGCAAGAACTATTCCACAAATTGCTAACAGTCCAATTATTATTGGAACAACTATGATTGCAATATCTCCAATTGTTGTTCCTGACACTAGTGTAATCTATGTGAATAATAAATATTTATTTAAGATCCTTTAGAATAAATTATAGTTAATCATAACTCACTTCCTCTGAACAATTCTTTCCAGTAAATCCTTCCAAACATTGACATCTATAGTCTGCAAATTCTACGCAAGCTTCTATACAAAGTCCGTCATTCATACACGGTGACTCATTCTCTTGGCAAGGATCGATGTGGTTACCTATGAAGAAATTGACATTACTTTCTTCAAATTCATTAATTCATCAAATATATTTTCTTACATTCTGATCCACACATTCCCTCATTACATTGGCATCTATAAGATCCTCTTGTATTAACACAAGTTCCTTGACCTCCACATGATATATTCTCTGTAAAGGAAAATATAATAATTTAAAATATCAATGACAAAAAAAAAAATAATAAGCTACCTTCCAAACATTCATCCACATCAATCTCACAGTGAGTTCCAATAAAACCAGTTCGAGTACAATCGCATTTGTAGTCTGCTACCAAATCAATGCAAGTTGCATTATTTTGGCATGGTTTAGATTCACATTCATCGATATCTATTTCACAATATTTTCCGGTATATCCAGGTGTGCATTGGCATTCAGGAGTATCTGAAGTATAACAAATTCCTCCATTCTTGCAAGGTTCAACTAGACAATATGCATGATCACAAAGAGCTCCTTCAAATCCTTCTCTGCATATGCACGTAAAGTTATTGCCTGTTGTTATATCTGAAAGGTAATAAGTATAAACTAGTATTATAGGATTGATCATTAAAATTTCTTTTCTTACTATGTCCATCTTGACATGTAGATCCAAAACGACATGGAGAGTTTTCACAGGTCACTAAACGCAAAACATCACACTGCTTTCCAGCATAACTTTCATCACAATCACATTTAAAATCAGCCAATAAATCGGTACAATTTCCTCCATTATGGCATGGCATAGATGCACATTCATCGATTTCTTCCTCACAGAACAATCCTGTATATCCATTTAAGCACTATAATCATTAAAGTAAATAAATGCTTTAATTAAATTATTAAATATTCAAATAATAGTAAACTTACCGTGCACGTATAATTTCCTATACCATCCACACATGTTGAATTGTTTATACATTTAGACTGAAGACATTCATCAATATTTTGTGAACAATCATCCTTTTCGTAACCAATTGGGCACTAAAAAAACAAATTAATTTCATGAAATTTAATCAGAAATTTTCTGGAATAAAATTAATTACCTTGCATGAGTAATTTGATTTCGGATCTTTGCATACACCTCCATTTTGACAGTCTTGCTCGAAGCACAAAGTACAACCTTCA
Organism: Chironomus striatipennis; assembly: GCA_026123125.1. NCBI lineage: Eukaryota > Metazoa > Arthropoda > Insecta > Diptera > Chironomidae > Chironomus > Chironomus striatipennis. The sequence continues at coordinate 83,957 of CM047393.1, read as the reverse complement.
TCGATATTTGTTGAATTAAGTTCATAGTGTGATCTTGGAGCTAAACGTTCTGGATAGATTTCAGCTTGTGAGAAAAATGGTAGTAACAATTCTCCTATTCTAACTTCACCGATACACCCTTTGAATGTTGAACCTTTAGAGTTTAGTCCTTTAATTGTGTTTGTATTCGTTGGATTTACACCACCCAATGATATTGGATATTTTCCAGAAAATAAGTATTCAAATGCTTTCATGTCAATATTAATTGAAAGTGGTGGCTGAACATCATTATTATTTTCCCATCCCTTCCATCCAGCCTCAATTTTATTATCAGAGACTCGCAAGAAAAGATGGCTCCAATCATATTTTACTGAATTGTCTGCCGAATTAAAACGATGTAAGTTTGGATACTCAGTTGTTAATTTCCAATGAAAGGTAAGTTGATCTTTGTAGGATGCGATTCCAAAGTACATATCTTGTTCGTCTTCTACATACAATAAAGTTCCTCCAATTTTAGTTCTATACGCTATTTCGATAGTTTTAGAATATGGTTTTGATTTTTCTGAATCATCTATATCTTCAGAAACGAAATTGTAAACAAGTGGACTATCCTCATTTCCTCGGAATGTAACATTAGTAATACAATCATATCCATTATCAAGATTTTTGCAAGTAGCATTTCCTGGACATGTGTTAAGCTCACAGAATTGAATATCTTGGCAAAGTTTTCCTTTATAGCCTTTTGTACATTCACAGAAGAAGTCATTCCAAGTATTATGACAAGTGGCGCCATGCATACAAGGCATATTTCGACATAAATCATCAGACACCTCTCCTTTTAAGACAGAATCACGATCTATTGTTACTATACCAAATGGAGGCGGTAAGTTTAATTCGTCTTCATCTTCTGCATCTAGTGGATACAGTTCAACACTCATAGCATGAGATCCATTTGAAACTTGTACATCTTGTATTATTCCTTTAAAGTAATCAATATCTTTGACATTCTTACTATCAATACTATCCACAGGATTATTAGAAGGTGCTGGGGAGCCTAAATAAAATACTTGTGCATTTAATTGACCTGATGTTGATAAAGTCTTTCTGAAGTATTCCGTTCCGTTAAGTTTGACTTGTACTAATGTTGAATTTCTTATGACTTCAATTAAGTGATTATATCCATCATCAAGCTGTTTTCCACCAACAGCATAGCTTTCTGGCGTTCCATTAAATCGCATATTTACTAACAACTCTCCTTTTGATAGAGTAGCTGAGATTGACGTCTGTTCACGAAGTTCACCATTTGGTCCATAAATTTGAAGTGGATCTGATCCCAAATAGAAAATTTGGCCTGTTGGTTGTCTCGTTCTAACAAACATAGAAATATCCAAAACATTTCTAATTGCACGCCTTGCTGAATCGCTAACATTAACAAAGACTGATGTTTTTGTCGTGTTTTCATGTCCAAATGTTGCAGCAACAATACTATATTTGCACGTTGGCCCTAAATAAGGACGTTGACATTCGCACGAGAATTTGTACCATAAATCAGTACATAAACCATTAGAATGACATGGATTTGGTTTGCATTGTTCATCACGCTTACAGCCAATTTCAACATTCGTCACATTTACGGAGTCATCTGTATTTTTTTCAGGCAATACCCAAACATTGTTAATGACGACATCTTCCATACATCCTATGAAGGCTGTTGGTTTAGCATGGTTCGCAATATGTCTCAAGTAAAACAGTGTATCTGTATATCCACCTAAATACGTCAACGGAAAACTAACATGGCTTGCATTTGTATTCTCGTACGAATTAAAGTTGATAGGATATATTGTTTGTTCATCATTTGCTGATAAAACCAGATGTGATGAATTAATGGCAACGAATACTTTATGCCATTGACTATCATTTAATGATGATCCAATAAAAACGCCCTCCCATTTATTGAGAAGTGATGAATGCAAATTTAGACGACCATTTACTAGTTCCAAAATATATGTGACTGCATTATCAAATGAAGTTCCAAAAGCCACAACTCCATTTGGTAAGGTCGTACGAAATCGTAACTGAATATCATACCCTTCCTCTCGATTCGTTTGTACAATAATCTCACTTTTATTGACGAGTGACATAGTGCTCACAATTTCACAAGTTCTACCATAAAAGCCGTTCTTGCACGTACAATTAAATAAGTGCTCAGTTTCATCTTGCAAATCCAAATATGGAATGCATGAGCCATCATTTTTGCATGGTGATGAGACGCATCCAGTTAGCTCTACGGAACAATTTTTTCCACCATAATTTAAATCACAGTCGCAATCATAATTATTTCTTCTATCTATGCAAGTACCATGTACGCATGGCTTCATCATGCATTCATCAATGTCTTCCTGTTATTTTTTTGAAAATTACAAAATTAAAAAAATTGTCAAATTATTTATTTATAGAGTTAAATTAGTTTGATCACTACGCACCTCACAATTGATACCTTTGAAGCCTGGTTCGCATTCGCAAGAATATGTTCCAATTCCATCAACACATGTTCCGTGAATACATGGATTACTTTCACATTCATTAATGTCTAAATTATTATATTAAAAAAAAAATCAATCAGTAAATAAATTGTGATTATTTAAATTAATTTCATCAACTTACTAATTTCACAATTGCGACCTTTTGTACCTAATACACATATGCATTCATAACCACTTGCATTTTCATAACTAAATTTACGATTGAATACAGATGGTAATTGTACTTTTTCTTGTGGAGATAAACTGTATAGCGTTTGATTGGATTTTTCAAAGCATAAACTCTGGTATTGACATGGATTTGGTTCACACTCATTTATATCCTACATATAAAGTAGATTAAGTGTTGATTTAAATATGTGATTGAGAACATTAAAGTGAAACTTACTTTTTCACAATTCTTTCCTTCATACCCGGGGAAGCAATGGCAATCATAATCATTAACTTTATCTTGACATGTTGCGCCATTTATACAAGGATTAGATTCACATTCATTGATGTTAAGCTGGCAAACTGCTCCCGTAAATCCAGTATTTGTACAATCACATTTAAACCCTCCAAGTTGATCGATACATTGACCACCATTATGGCATGGCTGTGGAGCACAATCGTCTATGTCAATTTCACAATTTCTGCCAGTCATTCCAGCGATGCATGCACAGCTATCTGTTATAATACAAAATTAAAATATTCCAATATTAAACTAAAGAAATTATTTTTGACTTACAGTTGGCAACCAAGTCCATACAGGTTGATCCCTTACTACAAGGATTCGATTTACATTCATCAATATCGATTTCACACTGTTTTCCTTCATATCCAGGTGCACACATGCATTCAAAGTCATTAATTTTATCTCTACATGATGCGCCATTTTTACAAGGTATTGAAAGGCATTCATCAACATCTTTCTCGCAGTTCTTTTCCGTATATCCTGGACGGCAAAAGCATTCATAAGATCCAGGCGTATTAATGCAAATACCATTATTGCAAATGTCTGGTTTTAATTTACATTCGTCAATATCTTCACAATTTTCTCCATGATACCCTGACATGCATGAACAAGTATATTCCATAGTTGTTCCTGGTTTTGGATGACAAGTAGCATTTCCAGTACACGGGTTCGACAGACATGCACAGTTTCCATCTGCACAGTCAGATCGTTCACTGATTTCACACTTTTTTCCTGAATATCCATCTAAGCAGATGCATTCATTTGTATCAGATCCACAAGAACCTCCATTATAGCAGTCACAATCTTTGTCTTGGTAAGGCAATGCAATTGGTGTTTCGCATCTAGCACCTAATGTCAAAGGCAAGTCATTATTAATGTATGTATTGAAATTTTATAAACTCTTCAAAAATCTTGAAAATTAATGAAACTTGAGCAATCAAAATTAAAATAATTTTTACAGTACTGACTAGCTATGTCTCATTAATTAACATCAGACTAATATGAACATTAAAACTAGCTTAAGACTAGAAAAATAAAATAATAATTTTCAAACCTCCAAAACCCGAGGAGCATAAACATGTTACATTTGAATCTTTGCCTAAGCAAGTAGCACCGTTTAAACAATAACTTGAGCATGCATTGGTTCGAGCAGATTTTTTGTTATTGTTAGGCAATGATGTCGAACATCCTATAATAATTTTGAATTTTTACATACGCGAATGGGAAATTGACTAATTAATATTCAACAAAAAAATATTTAAATTTATTAAGTAAATAAAGACATGATAAATGTAAAGGCAATAAGGAAGAAGTAAATATCACATAAAGTTAATGGAAATAAGAGTGCCAAAAGTGAGAAAAGATTTTAAATAATGTTTGCTCAAATTGTGAGTCTAACTTGAATAATTCTCGGTTATTTTCAATTGTGCATTTTAAGTTAAGCAATGTTCGTAGAAGTGAGGAACAGAAGTACAAAGGGGAAGAATTTTTTCAAATTTTCTTTTATTTTCAATTTTTTTACTGAAAAACCCAAATTTTACCTAACTTGTTTAAAATTATTTTAAGTTTGCTTAAATTCAGAATAAAGACTATTTCAAAAAACATGTTGCCTCATTTGTGAACTTCAAGATCAGTTGCACATTTTTTTTCTATTTGAATCAAGCAGAATTAAGCTTTATACATTTAATAGCTATGGATAATGTGTGGCTAATATGTTAATTTACTATGCTTAATGTGAACTATAATTAAATGAGTTAGATAGCTTTGAAATTTGTTACAGATTGCAGGAATAAAGTAAGTGTCATTACCTGTTGTCTCCGCTTATCAAATTTAAGCGGAATAAAAGATTTGAGACTAAAATGAACTATTGTAAAATTTAAAAATTGAGCTTACCTTTATCTTGATCTGTACAGTCATTGACAATCTGCTCGCAATTATCTCCGGTAAAGCCATTTGGACAATCACATGTATATGATCCATAGTTGTCAAAACAAACTCCATTATTTTGGCATGGATTGCGTGTGCATTCATCAATATTTTTCTGGCATAAATTTCCGGTATATCCGGTATTCTTGCAATCACACGAGAATCCACCAATTTCATCGATACATCGACCACCATTTTGGCACGGCTGTGGATCACAATCATTATAATTTGTCTCACAACGAGAGCCTACAAAGCCTTCCTGACAGAGACATTCAAATTTTGATCCATTAGGTTGTACTCTACATGTTCCATTATTGTAACATGGATTCTTATCGCATAATGGATGTGACTCAATATGAGTCTCACATGTCTTTCCAGTATAATCATTAGGACAATAGCACTTGTAATTTCCGATCCTATCTTCTTCACACGTTCCAAAATTTTTACATGGATTTTTATCGCATGGTGGGCCGTGATCTTTATCACAATTACGTCCACCATACCGAATTGGACAATGGCATTCATATGAATCAGTTCTTGATATACACTGTCCGTGCATACATGGGAAATTTAAACAATGATCAACTGGTTCTCGTATCAAAATATCATGATCTGAGTTGCATATTCCTGGTGCCAAAGGACACGAGCCAAACAAAACACCTTCAACTGTTATTTCACTATTATTAAACATCAAACCTGGTCCATGTAAAAGACATCCAGAGTATTGACGTCCCAATATCAACACTGCTGCTTCATTCTTAATTTCTTGATCACTAAGTAACTCTCGATTGTATGTCGAGTTAGCAATGACATAATTACTTCGATCTATAATGAGATTTAATTCGCCTAATCGATAAATAAATTGAATTGTATGCCATTGATTGTCTAGTAGCCGTGCTGGTATTAAAGCCTCTACGCGTGGATTTTGTTGTGGAAGATTAAGAGCAATTGTAATGCCTTCTTTCGACACTGTTACAGTCAGCTCATGTCTCATGTAAGTTTGTGACAGTAGCTCGCCGCCTATTAATGATAAAGAAGAGAAACAAAAAGTATTAAAATATTAAGCCATAAAGAAACATAAAAAAGTCGATCGTGTTGCTTTAGAAAATTAGAAAATAATTTCGATTCCTTCTCATTAATGTCTATAATTTATCTACACCGATCAATTGTTGTATTATTAGACCGTAAAGAAGAAAAGAATAAGAAATCGAAAAAAGTATGTACAAATAGACACAATATGATGTAATAATTTTCACTCTACATCGCGTGTTTACAATGGAATGGAAATAAAAAATAAATTCAAGTTTATGTACATGTGTATTTACTTGTTTTGTGTACTTGTATGTACATACTACTCAATTGAATGAATGAATAAAGAATGTTAGATTAGCCGGTGTTTATTTTCTTTTCATCGCGTCACACACATGAAAGTAACTATAACCTGTAAATGAGGTGAATGAAGGCAAAATACTCGTGATGAATTTAAAATTTCTGTTTTGAGAGATGAATTAAGGTTTCATTCTGCTCTATCGCATTTTATAGACAATGAAAAATCGGAGAGATTATGGCTTAGAGGCATAAGTTGGATAAATGAAAGTTCGTTCATTCTCGTCCCAATTTTTAGATGAGATTTTTCTTGATGAAACCAGCTGATCTGGATGAATTTTTGGATTAAATGTAATTTATACAAGGATTTGTTTTCAAGTTACATAAAACCTGATTGTGATTGCATTGAACGTATACTTTCGATACTTTTATTTGAAGATAATAATTGAAGATAAGAATGGAAAGAAACTAATTTTTTTTGAAGAAGCTATCAACTTTAAGAGGAGAAATCAATCTTTAATACTATCCGTCATTATTGTACAAGCCCCTGATCCAATTGACTTCTTTTGGGTGTAACTTAAATGTATAATAAAAATCAATGAGTTCTAGACTGAAAAAAAAAGTTACACGTGAGTGCTTAGATTTGACATTTCAGACATTCAATTTAATGAAATGAGGATATTAATAAATTATGGATATTTGAACAAAAAGTACCGAAGAATAATGACTGTTCCAATTCAGGCATAAAAGCTTTACATTCAAAATGTAATGAAGTGTTGTGGGCTTAGCTAAAAAAAAAATTTTTCATGCATTAGAATTCATAAATCATCAAAAGAAAGTAAACTTAAATGATGATTTCCTAATTCAAAATTATGAATGTCTTTTAGTTACAACAATGCATGCTATTGTTTGACTAACTTGTGGAAAAAAATATTTAAATCATCTACGCAATCAAATTATTCAAAAATTCCAAAAATGAACAAAATAATTGTTCAGATTAATGCTTTAAAGCTTAATAAATTGAATCTAATTATTAAAACAATAAGCTTACTGAGCGGGAAAGTTATTTTCATGAACTAAACATAAGCAATGCGTACTGTGTATGAATTTTTGCAAGATTTTTCATAAGTGGATCAAATTTCATCACTTTTCATGCCTTTTTTCTCATAAAAAGTATCTGATGGCAAAAATTTACAAGAAATACGGGTAATTGGAACACAAAGAAGCAGAAACAACAAATGTATGCAAATCAATATGAAACGAAGGCATTTTTACTTCCATTGATTATTACAAAATTGTAGGAAGTGCACTTGTTATTATTTCAATGTATTTACACACAATCAACGTGCGTTTGAGTCAGAGGTAGCATGATGGATTTTAAAGTACATATCCCGAGCGACAATCAGAGGCAATGGCAGCCACATGGCAGCCATCACACTGCCTTGCCATATAACAGGCAGTTACAAGGCACTGCCATGAACAGCATCGCCATTTGGCTGCCACGTGACTGCCACAAAAACACATTATTTTTCGAATTTTGGTGGCTGCCATATGACTGTCTTATGACTGCCATCATTTTTTTCGTGACCGTGATATACTTCACAAGCGTTAGCAGAAATCACTATTATAAGTCAAATTTTATTTTCATACAATTTCAAGATATTTTTAATAAATATCTTAAGTGGCACAGAACTTTATTAGTTTGTGCTCGCTTCAGAACTTAAGTCTTAACATGACTTAAGTTTATTTTCCATGCTTTTCCATAGATTAATGTAAGATATAAAATTGATAAACGATCGTTAAAAATTTGAAAGAAGAAAATTATAGCAATTTTATACCAGATTTTCCTGCCACCAAACCAGCCATGAAGGCGCCATCATGCCACCAACGAGGCGTTCAGAAGGCAAGGCAGTTTTGTGGCGATGGCAGCTCCAAGGCAGCCTTGGAAGCGGCAAAATCGACATCATGTGCTGCCATCAAGGCGATAATGCAGCCATATGGCGCTCAACAACTGCCGCCACTCAAGGCAGATGGCAAATGGCAGCGTCTTATGGCTGCATTATGGCTGCCATGAGACACATGATTGCCGCTCGGGTATGGAACTGTGAACATTAAAAATTCATATAAACTCCTACTTACATCCCTGTTCTAAGTAAAAAGCATTACATAGAAATAGAATTGTTTTCATTCCCTTCGTACTTTTTACACATGACAGAATGTGTGTTATTTTCAGGTTCCATCTTCAACCAAACATGACGCATACACTTCACCTGTCCAAATTATTCATTTTCGTTGTGTTTTTATTTTTATTCTATATTATTCTCATTTTTCCCATCCGTACGTTTGTAAAGAAAGAAGAGAGTAAGAATGCACTCAGTTCCAACCTATATTTTTCGTATGATCACGTACTTTAAGCATGTAATTCTATTGTGTCGTCATTTGTACGTACGTATGTGTACACTTATCCATACAAATACCCACTTTCCCAGTTTAAAGAAAACAAAATTTATTTTTATTTGTTGATGTTGAGTGTTGAACTTGGCAACAATGTACTTGCTATATATTCGCATCAGTAATTTCTATTGAAAATTGTATCTATAATACATTAATGGCTTTCTGAATCGTACATTAATTTTAATAAACTTTAATGTTGCAGCATATATGTACATATAAGAAAACGTGAATTATGATCAAATTATCTTGACGATTATTTAATTGAAATAAAATTTGAGGCAAGCACCTCATCATTAGTCTTGTGCTTTGAGTAATGGATGTGAAATTCAATTGAAGCTTTAATTTTTATTAAATTATGAAAGAAACAAGGTGTGGATAATATTTTTTTTTATTGAAGAGTGCTTTGCTTTAGTCACAATAGGGAACATTACATAAATGACGTCCAAAATCTAGATAGAAGGCGATTTAGGCCTTTATAAAGTATTAAAATTTGAATTTTAGATTCGAAACCAAGCCAAATTATCAAAGCAATAATCACAACATGAATTCAATTGAATAATTTGTTATACATATATTGACACTCATGTTACCCAACATATGACTATTACTCATTAAAAAAATATTTTTCTTCTTTGTACTTGAGCTTTGTTAATGTCTACAGCATATTGGTAAATATATGTATTTTATGGAATATAAATTCCATTTTATGTGCTTCCATTCTTCATTCAAATTGTGTAATGAGATTGATTTTAATCGTTGTTTTTTGGCAAAATGATGTTGTTGGTGTTTCGTCACTCTTGCTTAAGCTTTCTACGGAAATGAACAATTATAAAAGCGTCAATCTGCACCAAATGTTTCCATTGTCTGGTCACGATATGCTTTAATTTTTTTATTATTATTTATCATTTTTCATGTAAAAGTGAAAATGCACCGGCAAGAAACTTTGAAGCAACAAGATCATTTTATACCGGCACTTGTCATAATTATTTTTATTATATTTTCTATTCATCTATTGAAATTTTTATTTTTGCAACACTTTTACTTTCATTTAAAAATAATATAAACGAAAAAACAGTTTGTGGTTAGAAATTTGCGGCATGTCTCAGAAATAAAAGGGGAGAAAAGTTTCATAGAAATAAGTTTATCACGATAAAAAGCAAAACGTTTATGACAGCAATAAATTTGAATTGATTTTTCTTTTCAGTTCTTTTACTTAACACTACAGGTAGGTTATTACTATATATATATCTGTACTTATGAATACATTCCCTTGTTCATACAAATGATAATTACAAGCAGTCAAGAGTGCAAGAGCCTTTTGCATATCATTCAATGTAAAATAATGTGAGGAGAACATGACAAACGTTTGTGCATTGTGACTGGACACAACAAATGTTTTTATTCACAGTAACGGTTCTTTAATTGCCAATTGATTTTTTTATACCTTCACTCACTCAGTTTGTGCATTCAAAAATTTTTTTATGCATCACAGACTTTGGTAATTGATAGTTGTCATGCTTTTTAACACTCTTGACTCTTAATTTTGAGTTGATATTAAAGTTTCAACATCGATAGTGCTTAATGTGTATTTCTTAATTCTTCCGTTCAAAAAGTTTTTTCTGAATAACGAGCTGTCATTCAGGGATTTTGAATGATTCTTACTTCTATCTAATTTATTTATTACTTCAGTTCTTTTTTTCAATCAAGTAATTAATAAATCACAAAGGTACTTGATGTTCGAAAATTGAAATCAAACTAAATTTTATTTTAGGAGAGATAATGAATAAAGTGTGTAAAATCTTGATAAAATCAAAAATATTATTGAATGAATATTGAATTAATGCATTCGCTAAAGAAAGAATATTTTATAATCGTCACGTCGTGGATAAAACAATTACTAAAATATACGTATATTTTTATGAAAATCATGTGACTAAAATCTAAAATATCCCAAACTCCAATCAGGTTTTAGGAAAAAAAATTTTACTTCCAACACTTCTAAAGCCCTGATCGAAAATTTAAATAAATATGGATTGCAAAATGAGATGAAAAAAATTTAAACTTACCTCGACAAGTTCTGAAGCTTAATGCTGAATGACCCCATAAGAACATGGGATTTTTAAGTCGAAGATATGCAGATCCATTAAAGTATGCTTCTCGTGGCTCAACACTCAGTGCATATGATAATGATGATTTTTCACATATTTGCAATAATATCACAAAGACATTAAATGCTAGAACGGAGAGATAGATTTATATGCTTATTGGTAAATTTTGAGGTCATTTCTTATATTTTTTAATCATCAGCACTTCCAACATTGAAAATAATGATTCATTCTGATATAAACAAGGTTTTCACTTAGATTATTATTCGGTGATACTTTTTAGGTCACAGAAATATTTTTTTTTGGAAACATACATATATGCTGCTGTGTCAAGATAGTTGTCAAACAACATAACAGTTCTCTCAGAACAAAGTAGCTATTTTTTGTGTCATCGTCATTTTATTTTAAAAACTGCGTCTTCAGTGTCTACACGGTTCAAAAATGAAGGAAATTTTAACAATGTTATTTTTAGTGAGCAAAATAGTGACAGTAATAAGTGACGATCTAGATCCCTATGTGCAAAATGTCAAGTTCTACGTATTCAATAACATGTGAGTTAAACTGGTTCATTCATGCATTTAAATCTTTATATATTCATGATTTTCTCAGCACAAATGAGTCACACATCTCGACATTCAATGAAAGTCTGACAAAGTTTAATTGCGATTCATACGGTAAATTTGCCTTTGTGATTCATGGCTGGACAGAGGGAATCGAGACGGAATGGGTTAATGATACAATAAGAAATTTAACACATTATCGTGGTGGATGTGTAATATTCATGGATTATTCATTTTATTCCAAGAGAGATTATTTCCTTGGACTTGTGCCGCATTTTAATCAGCTTGCAAGTCTACTGGCTGAGAGAATACGTCAGACAACTTCATTCTTTGAAAATGTATTTATGTTTGGGTTTAGTTTTGGCGCGCGATTGTCTTTTGAGGCTGGTGCTAAAGTTGGACATAATTTGATTGATCATATTCAAGTTTGTGATCCAGCTGGGCCGGGTTTTGACAGGGAAGTAAGGTCAGTTGATCCAAAATTAGCTGCAAAGTTTGTTTACTGTATAAATACAAGCACTGAATATGGGACTCATTACTATAATTGTCATATCAATTTTCGTATGGGAATTTGTGGACATTTACAAATTGGAGCTACTGTTAGACCATACAGATCTCATGGCCTCTGCGTAAGATAATAAAAAATTATTAAGTCATTCGTGATTCAATTAGGTTGTTCTATTTTCTAGCCCTATTTCTTTAATTCTGCTTTTGAGAATAAATTCATGCCTAACAACTTTTACAAATGTAAATCACCTCGAATAGCTGAAAACATTCCAGATGATTTTCGAATGGGATATATGGAAACAAGAAGATCGTGAGTATCATCAATATTTAAAACCGTTTCAAAATTTAATTTTAATCTACATTAATGCATTTTTATAGCTATCTTTATGAAGGAGATGTGTTCATTCCTACTGCAAAGAAAAGTCCATGGAATGTCTTGAATTCGACAGATTTAAATTGATTTTTAAGGTGGCCATTAAACTTCTGGGTTGATAATAAATGTTATTTCATAAAATTAAATTTTTAATTTAGACTTAAGTTGGTCTAGTGTATGACTTATTTAAATATCTAAACCTGTTGTAATTTATAAGCAACTCAAAAGGAATTTTTAAACATTTTAATAATTTTGTTATAATTTGTCACAATCCAACCATAATTAGTAATGTATTGGGCTGTTCAAAAAAAAACCGGCCACTTTAGAAAAATATAAATATCTCTGCGATGGAAGCGAGTTAACGCATGAAATAAAAAGTATAATGCGTAGTTTTCAAAATGCAATAAACTAACAGTTAGAAAAGTTTTCAATAGTGTAAGGAAAATCGGAAAAACTCGTGGAAACTTAACTAACAATTAGTATGAAATTTTTTGCATGATTTTTCTCAGAAGTTTTCCACTATTCTTATTCAAACTTATTTACTGTAACATTCTAATCCTTTAGAAAATTAACAATCACTATAAGTTTGAATTTTTCCATCAAGAGTTTTTCATGAATCATGAAAAATGTGAAATTTTCGCATTTTGAGAAAATTGTTGATTTTTCACTCGTTTTTCACTTTTATACTGTTCATTATAATTACTGTTATAATCGTATTACTAACAGCTATAGTTTCCAATAGAAAAACTTTGAAAATGAAAAGCTTTTTGGATATTGGAAAAATCATCGGAAAAACTAAGGAAATCAAAACTTACGATTTTTCAAAATATACTTGTTCTAATATGTAGCTATTAGTAATACGATTATAACAGTAATTATAATGAACAGTATAAAAGTGAAAAACTAGTGAAAAATCAACAATTTTCTCAAAATGCGAAAATTTCACATTTTTCATGATTCATGAAAAACTCTTGATGGAAAAATTCAAACTTATAGTGATTGTTAATTTTCTAAAGGATTAGAATGTTACAGTAAATAAGTTTGAATAAGAATAGTGGAAAACTTCTGAGAAAAATCATGCAAAAAATTTCATACTAATTGTTAGTTAAGTTTCCACGAGTTTTTCCGATTTTCCTTACACAATTGAAAACTTTTCTAACTGTTAGTTTATTGCATTTTCAAAATTACGTATTTTACTTTTTATTTCATGCGTTAACTCGCTTCCATCGCAGAGATATTTATATTTTTCTAAAGTGGCCGGTTTTTTTTTGAACAGCCCAATATTTTAGGAATGTTATAAAAAGTTTATATTTAAGACTTCAAAAAGCTGGGAGCTGCTTAATAACCTCAACAATTCACACACTGAATCGTCTGAAAATTTATTTAAATTAGCTTAAAATTGTTCTTATTTATTATCTGTTTCGAGTCAAAAATGATCATTATAAATCTTAATAAACTTAAAGACGGTAATGAAATGGTAGACTGATTTCTTTAATGATTCTATTTCTTACTGCTACAATTTACTCACTTTGTTCCTACAAAATGAATTTAAAGGATGTTTACATTATTTTTATCTTGGAATCCAAACACATAACATTAAAAAGAGAATGACGTTATATTGTAAAACCTTTCAGTGAATGCACAAAAATGAGGCACAAACTGTACTTCAATCTGCCATTTGTCTGCCGAATTACCTTGATTTATATAATTAATTAGTTAAACATTTCCAAATTTTCCCAAAAAGAGCTCTCTAGAGTCTACTTTTGTAATAGTATCGTCACGCTTCCATGCATTCTCATCCGCAAATAACAAACAAATGCCAGAAAATGATGAGAAAAGTTAAAAGTTTTTTTTAAGCTTTAAAATCTCACGACGCATGTCTTAATTACATTTTATATGAATTTTATCTTTTTGCATCGAGTGGAATTTCATATTCAACTTTGAAATTGGATTATGAGCTGTCATTGCTTTCAACAGTTTACATAATCTCATCTTTAGATTTCATCGGGAAAAAGCTGTTGTTATACTTAAATTAAATTTAGTTAAAATTGATGCTTGATCAAAAGTACTTATGTCACACTTATTAGGAGTCATTAACTATTACAAAATGCATGTAAGTATAGACCATCACTCATTAAATTAAAAAGTAGGTGAGTAAATATGGCAAAATAATTTTTTCTGTACAAAAATAAAATTTAAATTTAATACTGAAAAAAGATGTAAAATATTAATAATGACGAAAAAATTTCACTAAAATTAATGTGAACATGTTGAAGCAATACCTAAACAAGAAAATGTGAAATCAAGAATTATTTCTTAAATCTATCAGGCAGGTTATAACACATTTTAGCGACATGAATATTTGTCTAAATTAACAAAAGTTAGCACGAAATTAAATATGATGAGATCATACACCTTAGATAGTGCGGCTTTAAATCAATAACACAATGGTCACAACGACAAAGTTTAATCTCTCAACTTATCCCTCATTATGGAAATATCTACAATTCTATAGCTATTTACTCTCACGATTAGTTTAGCCAAAAAGAAGAAAATAAATAAATATTCGCGACCATGAAGCAAAGAGAATTCTGTGTACGAAAAAGTAATGGAAAGCAGATATCGCAATTTTTTTCAGTCTAAATTGCGAGAATCCATTGCTTTGATTGTTAATGCACGAAGCTTTAATTTACTGTGCTGTTCTTATTGTATTTTTTTTCTTCTTTGCTTTAAACCTGGCTCTTTTGTTATAAATTCTGTAATTTATGAATCATATTGTACACAATTGCTTGCTTAGTTCTTTAACTGTTTCTTATCTTCTTTTATCTCTCATTTATAAATTAAAATGGCAGATTACTGAATTTGATCAGATTATAGCTGTTAGATTTTATTCACTACCATTTCAAGGATCATTAAAGCTTCTTTTTCGACACTGAAAATATCGCTAAATGTCAACAACTGTAGCTTAAAAATCACATGGCTATAAGTTCACGTGTGTGAAGGTCGGATATTATTGTGTAGTAAAACTTTTTTTATCAGTTGTTTTACTCGTGAAAAAATTGTTTACTGTTTAATATAGATATTGTCGAAACACACTTACTTCATTAATGTGTGTTTATTGAAAAAAAAAATCAAAATTAATGGGAATATTTATGAGTCGAATTATATGAAATTCCTAAACTGAATTATTCTAATGATTGATTAAAATTTAAAAAATATTTACTTTAAATTTTTAAACAATAAACATCTTATTTGTTAAATTCGCAAAAATCAGTAAAAATTTAATTACTGTAATTTTAACAAACCAGAATCAACTACTTATTAAGTTTTGCAAGACTCTACAGAATAAATAAAATCTGTCCATACCTTACTTTACCTATTCAAGTGTATTTTATGGCGTGTGTGTTTATTTTATGTGATATCAATAAAATGATTAGATTATTATAACTTAATATCATTTCAACAATAAAAAAATAAACAGTTAAGTTAGTAAAAATCAACAACCGCGAAAGAAATTGATGAAATTAACGCGTGTGACAACAACGATTATTAAAACGCCTAGCTTTAATATATTGCAGTTAACACTATCAACATCGCATATATCACTTGCTGAAAAGATCAACAACCTAGATTTAAAGATCATATTCAACGAAAAATTTATACATGAATGTAAAAAGTGGTAAAAAGAAATTTTTATTCTAAAAGAGGAAAGGTATAAAGAATGCCGGTTTATACTGTGGACTATAAATAAGAAGTAGAGACGAAAGAAAAAAGTCTGAAAGCAGAGAAGAAAGAAGAACGCTAAATGTGTGAAGTACGTCCAAAATAAATGTGTCAATCGGTTAAATTCACAATCAATAATGGATTCTTTACTGTATCAAGATTGTACTATTCAATGCCTCTAACGGGATCATTATGGAATTTCTGCAAGATTAATAAATATACTTTTCATAATAAATTCTTTAAAAACTATTTCCTAGACCGGAATTGCCATGTCATTTAAATTTATTAAGGAAAAATGCCAGCAACAATAAATTTGGGCATATTTAAATTTCATAACTGCTGACTTGAATTTCTCGGCAGTTGTTTCTTTGCTGTATGGCGTTATTATAATTTTTTGGAAAGTCCTCGCTTCCAAAATTTTGTCGATTTGCCTAATTTGCTGTTGAAAGAAGTCTTTGATAATTTTTTTTTGAAGAATTTGCTCGTGCACGTCTTAGAATGCTGTGAAAAATTTTAGTGTCGGGCATAATGAATTGCTTAATTACAACACATATTTCATTACCGCGATGAATTTGCATAACCAAGATTAAACTTAACTAACGCAAAGGTTTAAGTAAATAACAAAAAAATCAATATGAATGAACAGTAAAAAATATATTCAATGCCATTGTTTCGAAAAACTAACTATTCGAGTGAGAATAAATTCTTTTCGGGCAGTTATTAATTTTATTTACTAACACCTAGTATGTTTGAACAGTAAGCAGAAATCTCAGTCATGTTGAAATTACGTATTTGATATGAAATAAAATAAATAATAAAAATGTAGAAATGTTAAGTGACTCATATAAGTCTTGTAATCGAATTATGAATGCATGCAAGTTGGCATTTGCTAAGGTATTATGAATTAGACAGCGAATGTGAAAGTGTGTAACATTTTTAGAATTTTGTTTCACACGACCATGTGTTACTTTTAGTCGTAAGGAAAAATGGATATATCATTAATTTTTTTTTACCTTGACCTACCAGAAAGTTATTTTTATAAAAATTCCTTATAAATATACACTGGCTTGGGGTCGTAACACTAAAACTATAAAATTCTCATTAGACTCCTCAGACAGAGAAAAGAAAGAAAAAAGTAAAATCATGTAGGAATTAAATCACTAACGTTAATGCGTCGGCGAGAGGTAAAGAAAAAGTTGTGTAAAAGGAATAATCGACATGAGAATAATTTTTCAATTGTAAGGCACAAGACGTAAGGAAGAAACAAGACGAGAGTTAGAACTAGAAGAAGGGCAAATGTGGAAGAAAGGAAACAGGTATGCTTTCATAAATAAATATAGAAGAGGGTCAGGTAGAGTTATTTTTGTCGTTTTGTGTTGTATAAGCACAATCTAGTCATAAAAACACGAATCTACAAACACAAACCAATTTTTTGATGGTCGGAAAAGAATTTTATTCTTTCAAAATTCCATCTCCACACGATATAGCTGTTGTAGCTCAATAAAAAAATTATATATGTGGACGATGGCGGTTAAAAAATAAGAGATAACTCGACATAAAACTCGCGAAATTTTCTCTGGTTCCATTGTTTATCCAGATCCAGATGTATAGGTACGGCATGAATGTATGTGTTTTGTGTTTCTGATTCTTTGCAAAAAATATTAAGAAACTAGTTATTTAGCATATTATTAATATCTTGAAGGAAAGAAATTTTGATGCATGCTTCAGTATCTTTTCATTTCCTGGATCTTTGTTTACTTTTTTATAACCTCATAAGAACCTTGAAGATTTCATGATCATCCAGTTTTGAACATTTAATATTCGCAGAAATGATTTTTTATTTAAGATAAAACGAATTATTGTTCTCATTTCAAGATTTTTGACACATAAAGCACTCGAAATTCTTACACGTGCTGGAATCAAATTATTCAAAAGACACTCAAAACAGTAAACTTATTAATATTACTGTAGTGTCAATACAGAATATCCATTAAAATAATAGAAATTAATAGTCATTTTTTTCTCATAATTTCTCATGTTTCAATTAAGTAGGCAGGCATAGCGACGATCGGGCAACACATAAAAATTTCAGGTGTATTGTCTATGAGAGACACACATAACACAAATACAAACTTGATTTTACATTCTTTGTGAAATATTCACTTAAATTTTTTTTAGCTTATTTGACGCTTTCAATCAAGATATTTTTGTTCCTTGATAAAATGCCACAATTTTCATACTAGAAATGACACTTTTCTTGGTATTTTTTATTTTCATAAACTTAAATTTGAACACTTAATGACTGCAGTACATAATAAATCCACATTCTTTCAAGTATTAGGAAGTGATGATGAATCATTATTTTCTGAGACGTTGAGGCTTTCTTTTGACACAAACACATCAAACATCGACACCTACCACACACTAAACTTGTTTTAATATCAAATTTCATGTTTCTTATCACTTAAGCCGCACGATACTCATTGAAATATTTAAAAATAATTGATTTAAGGAAATTAAAAAGATTTAAATTTGTAATAAAAAAAAACTTAAGCTCGTCTACATTTACGTTCTGATCGCTTTAATGTCCAACGCTCAACTGAGAGGTGGAATGATTTTTTTTTTACTTTTTTTGAGCAAGAGAGTCAACCAACACTATGGAACAAGTGTAGAGGTAATAAATATAGTGGGAATGAAGGAATTGAAGAAAAACAACAATACAAATTTACCTGTAACACGTTGCTTTTTGCCGCACATGATTTAATTGTTTTGAAACGTGATTTTCTCCACTGTAAAAATAATTATTATTGGAATCAATAAAACACGCTATAAACATTAATTTTTAGTTTGATAAGAAAATATCCATCTGGCTTTTTTTTTATTATTATTATTATTATTTTTTTAAACAATCTTTCAAAATACATCAGCAATAAGTAATTACACCCATTCTCATCAAAAAAAAATTTTTTTTAAGCTACATTTGAATTTTTTTATCAACAACCTATTTGTTTTACTTTTTTCAACATTAATTTGTCAAGGATATACATAAGTACTGATGACTCATTTAATTAATTATTATTTTTTATTACTTATTTTTTCATCTTATTAAGGTATTCACTTTCTAAATGGCAATCATGAATTTTATTATTAAATAATGAGATGAATTGCAAAAAATCAATCAATTGGATTTCTCTGTGTGCTTAATAAATATTGTGCAAGTTTGAAACCACTGTTCTAAAGGCCTTTAAAGAAATTTTCAACGAGCTTTTAAAAATTCTAATTTCTTAGAGTTTTAGTTTTCAAATGAATTGATAGTAAAATAAAGTTTGAAACTTTTGAATTTCCGATTATCTAATTATGCAAATAAATTTTGGTCTAGCGCCATTTATCTCATGAATATCTCAATTTTATGTTTTTGCTTTTTATTTTAAAGTTATTCAAGTTTTTATTCTATTAAATATATAAATTCTTTTAATTTCTCTGAAATTGTTCAAAACATGAATTTAAGGAACTTAACATAGAAGAGATCATCTTAGTTGATGATTTTCCACATATTAATTATTGCCAAAATGATAATTTTAAGCATAAATAAATTCGATAAACTTTTCAATAACATTGTTATTAAGTTGCATTGTTTCAATGAAGTGTCACACTGAGGACTAGTTAGATTGCATATTGTCAACAGTTGATTCATTAAATATGTCTGTCATAGAGTATCGTAAAAAGTTTACGATTGATAACAGATGATGAAAGTCTTCTCAATGCCATGTGTAGTAGTTCATCTTAATAATTTTTTTATGTATATCGGTAAATAAAGCATAAGCACGTACAAAATAAAGAAATTTTAATTTTAATTTAATTTGTGTCATATTAAACATAAATAATCTGTCCTTAATAACAAAGTTAGATATAGGAAAAAAAACATAAAAGCATTCACATAACATTTATGTCTTGTAGCCTTACATGCTAATTAATAGCTTATTAATCAGTAACTGTTTGTATTATTTATATTTTTTGGTAATTTTTTTTATCTTTATGCTGTTGATCAATGTTGCATCGTTTAATGCAAGTTGACATAAAAATTGACTAGATAAAAATTAAATATGAAATAAAAAAAAATAATAATAATTTATTAGAAATGGGAATTTTACGAGAAAGTGTGAAAATTCTGCTCAACTTTTTTTTGATTGCTTATTTTTTTTTTGTTAGGTGATGCTCGATGGTGATGTACTTATTTATAGCATAAAGTTTCAATCTATTCATCTTATTATTACATCAAGAATTTTAAGCATTTGCTAGTTTTCAACAATGATTTTTAAATTTATGGTTAAAAAGTAAGCAATATGTTGTGTCTTCTCATACAAATATTCTTAAATTTTATTTCAAATTTTTGAATTGATTAAAACCTTTGATTTGGTTCAATTTAGTAAATATAAATTCACTTAATGAACCTAAATAATTCTTTCATTATAATCTCTCAAGAGTTAGATAATTCAAATATTTCAAGCATAAAACAAACCAAAATTAAGATACTTAGCAATGATTAGTACGTTTGGCAATGGCACAAAATTAATCTGATATTTTGATGAAATTCAATTATTTATGTTTAAATATTAATTCCATTAAAATTAATGAATGTTTTTATGATTCAAAGGATTTAAAAAAAATTATCCCAAATTTAATTGGCAAATTATTCCTTATTGTATAAGAAGACACAATTCACATTGGATTAAACTACTTAAATTTTACTTTTACAACAAATTTTAAAGCAAAAAAATAAAAGAGAAGTTAAATAACTTTGTTAGATTTAATAAATAATAAAAGCACAAAATAATTTATGAATAGAACTAAACATGAATAGTAATAAATGAGTTAATAAATGTCCTTAAAATTAGCAACTAAATTAATCTATGGTCAACATTAATTCTAGTTATTTGATATAAATGATTTTTTTTTGTTTTTTTCTTTCTCGTTATTATCGATCGTAACGTTCATGATTTATGGAGAGATATACTCCGTGCGAGCAAAAACTTTGGCTTTTCGGTGTTAATTAAAGAAAAAAATATATATATAGTTATAACTTTTTAATAAGGATGATTCGCAAGGTGAGCGCAACATAAATGTATAGATATATATATTTTTAGTGAGGTCTTTTTGGATCGTCCGCAAAACGAAATTTCTTACCTCCACGAGATCCATTCATTGTTGTATTTAATGCTGGTGTCGTGGTCGGTGAGAGAGTCATTTCCGATACACGATCACTGAGAAAGTCTCTCAAGTGCTGAACAATCAAATCAATAGCCACTGAAACGGTAGTTAGGAAATTTAGAATTAAAAGTATCAAAAAATGCTTTTGGGGTCGTTTCTAAATGACGTACAATTGTAATTTTTCTATTTTAAAAATAAAAGAATTGGTTATAGCAATAATTTGTTGATCTACACTCATCCCCAAGAATTATACATCATTTCTAAACGACTCCCTTATTAATGTTATGAATTCAGTTCTTCCCATTTTCCTTCTTTAATTTCTTTTTTTTTCTTCTTTTTTGAAAAGGCTCTGTTCATCATTTTTATAATAAAAAATCAATACAAAACATTTCGATTAAGTAACATTATTATTATTACAATTATGTGGCACATAGACATATACGTATGATATTATAAAAAAAAATCATTAGATACAATAAGTAATTTAGCTGATTTAGAGGTATAAAAGGAGACGATTAATGGTTTAAAAACTTTTTTTTTCATATTTGATAGCAGGAATGTTAATCCAATTCGTATGTTCTATGTCTGTTCTCTAAAATATTTTGAGGAATGCAAATACACAAATTTTGTGCTCAAAAATTCTTAATTGTTATTTTTTTTTCACTTTTGGAATCTTAAAAAAAATCATTCATTCTTGTTTATTAAATGTGATGGAATCATGGCGTAATCGTTGTAGACAAAGTTCATCGGTATTCATATTTTTAGCACCCATCGAATTTGTGACTGATTACAAATACATAGATCCATTATTGTAATGGCCGTTCGTTCCGTTTGTTCCAGTGCTTGGATGTAAGAGTTCTTGCACATGATGAACAATCAGGTTTATCGCAACTGAAAATGGAGATATCATTTTACACCTTCATTGTTGATTTAAACATTTAAAGTTTAGGTATTATTAACACGAGCTTATTATTTTATAGTTAACGTAAAAAAAATTATAACGATAGTTCAGAGCCTCTCAAAAAAATATTTACTTTTTTTTTTGTAATGAGAAGAAACATTAATTCCGTTCACAAGCTTATATTAAATGATGTATAATCAACTTACCAGTATTATCAGCACCTCTTGGAATAATGACCTACAAATAAACAATTTGTGGAATGAGAAACCGAAGCAAAAATAAATTAATATTTTAAGTATGGCTATAAAAGAATCATATACATATCATGTTAGTTCCTTACATCAGCATATTTCTTTGTGGGTGAGCAAAATTCTTCGAATGCTGGCTTAACAAACATCATGTATTGATTCAATACTTGATCTAAATCTCTTCCACGTTCCTTAATATCACGTGGAACTCGACGTGCTAATCTAGTATCACTGTCTGTATCAACAAATAGCTTCATATGGAAGAGATCTCTTATTTCTGGGAAGTAAAAGACTAAAATTCCCTCAAACAAAACAACATCAGCTGGATATATTGTAATTTGATCATTTGGAGATAATGAGTTTGTACGATAATTGTAGGAATTAATTGTGACTTTCTTTCCTTGCAATATATCCGTCATTGTTTGATACATGAGCTTCCTTCAATTTTTAAATAAACAAATTTTTTTAATTAAGTTTTAAACATATTAAAAGTTATGAATGTACATACTCGTCAAAAGAACCGGGATGATCGAAATTAAATTTACCATTTTGCGCTTTAACTTTCTCCGCATCCGTCAATTCACGATAAAAACTATCTTGACTAATTGATACAACCTAAAATAACACAATGTGCTTAAAATAGTCAAAAATGAACTTATTCTTTATTTGTCTGCAACTTACCTGTCTTTGTCGTTCATTAATATCTGCTTGCCCCAACTTTTCAATAATTCTCTTGCAGACGGTAGACTTTCCAGAAGCTGTTCCGCCAGCAACTCCTAATAATACATTAATTAATGTTGTGCATTAAATTTATTTTTTATGTTATGATAAAATAAACAAAAAAAAATATGTTGAAAAAAATGTGAACTTAATGCGACATTTTAAAGACATATTTGTTCAATAATTTTAATCGATAAATTATTTGATATTTTTCTAATATATCCTAATAATCTATGCTGTTTTTCATTTAATTTAATTATATTAACATTACTTACCAATTAAAAAAGGTTTCTTTGCCTCTTCCATATTTTTAAAAGCGCAAAATGTAAGTAAAAAATTATTCCTATTTGAGATTACGTTTTCGAAAAAAGATTAGCACATCACACAAAGCATATATGCTGAATAAGCTGCATTTTGGATGTTTTGATTTTCAATTTCTGAGTAAATTTTTACTTTTGCGATTTTTGTAATCTTTTTTGAACTTTTTGGGTGATTTTTGATACTTACTGTAATTAAATGGTAAATCTTTTACTTCCTTCATTCTTAATATTTTATTTTATTTATTAAAACTAATTAAAATCACAGAAAAAGACAAAATTAAAAAAATTAATTTAATTTTTTAATTTTTTTGTTTATTTTGTTTATGAATCGGCAAATCCGCTGAAAAATTACGCAATCAAAATAAAATTAAAAAAATATTCATCTGTTTGCTTATATTAGTTAGACAATTATCAAGAATACAGTCTGTAAAATTCTCAAAAACCAATATAAAATACATTAGATTCTGAAGCATGGCTTATTTTAATTAATCATAATTTTATCAATTTAGAAAATTCATTACAGTCATCATTGACAAAAAACTAGTCAACCAAATGCGCCTTATACAAACTTCCAATTCCTTCAAAATAGAGTTTTTGACTTTTTCGACTGCTCGACACCACGAAGATCTTCTTATATCACGCTTACATTTACTCGCCACATACATAATCAGTTTGTTTTCGACTTCAAGATAATAGCATCTCATATATTTTTGTCAAGTAAAAATGCTTAAGGTAGCATTCTTCTTAATGTCCATTAAAAATTGATTATCTAACAACTTTTTTACTTCATATAGAACTCTGTAGCACTTGTAACTGGCGGAGGAAGTGGATTGGGTCGTGCAGTTGTTGAAAGATTTGTTAGATCCGGTTCTAAAGTTGTTATTGGTGATTTAAAAACAAGTCCTGGTGATCAATTGGCAAAAGATATTGGCAATGATACAGTTTTTGTACCAATGGATGTCACGTCCGAACAAGACGTTACTGAGGCTCTTAATGTTGCTAAAAGTAAATTTGGACGTTTAGATGTTACTGTTAACTGCGCAGGAATTGCCGTAAGTAAAATTGGATTAATTAATTCACTCACGCATACAACCACAATCTTTATAATATCAACAAAAATAAGCGACAATGAATACAATAAATACCGATTGCGTTTAACAGGTAGCTATCAAAACATATAATTTCAATAAGAAGAGCGCACATAGTTTGGAAGCATTTAGCAAAGTCATTCAGGTCAATACTGTTGGAACCTTCAATGTCATTCGTTTAGCTGCCGGTTTAATGGGACAAAATGAAGGTGATAAGGATGGACAGCGTGGTGTTATCATTAATACAGCATCTGTTGCTGCTTTTGATGGTCAAATTGGTCAGGCTGCGTATTCAGCATCAAAAGCTGCTGTAGTTGGAATGACTTTACCAATTGCACGCGATCTATCTACACAGGTATTCTATTTGTTCATAATTTAACATTGAATATGTTTTCTAATTGTCACATATATGCAAAATAATATAGGGAATTAGAGTTTGCACAATCGCACCCGGAATGTTCGATACACCAATGCTACAGGCTTTACCAGATAAAGTTCGTGCCTTTTTAGCTAAAACTGTCCCATTCCCACAACGGTTAGACTAATTTTTACATCCTTTATTGTCTACATTATTCACATGCTTAATATTAATAATGATTTTTCTTTGCAGTCTCGGTGATCCTGACGAGTTTGCACAGTTGATTGAATCTATCGTTAATAATCCAATGCTTAACGGTGAAGTTATTCGCTTGGACGGTGCTTTGAGAATGATGCCATAAATCATGACTCGAAAAGAATTATAATCTACTGTCAAGTGACAGTATAACGTGCATTTAATTAATTAATGTCTTTTAAAGATGAAGATGATATTCAGTGACTTACCTCAAATATGTAATTTGTCATGATTAAATTTTGATAAAAAATATTTTTTCCTGTCTTTTTTGCGTGTAACTGTTGTTTTTAATTCAAATATTTTTCAGGGGACTATTAACTGAATTAGGTACAAAACTGATTGATAAAAAAAATTGTAAAATTTTCTTGTTAATTTTGAAATTAAGTAATTAAACAAGAAAGAAGTATGGATTTAACAAATTTATCTGGTGCTCAGAAAGATGAGCTTATGAATCAAGTAAGACAACAGATGATCATTGCCAACACTCAGGAATTACTTAGTAAAATCACTGAAAAATGTTTCAAAAAATGCATAAATAAACCTGGCCAAGAATTGGATAATTCAGAACAAAAATGTGTTGCAATGTGCATGGACAGGTAAACTTGATTGAAGCTATGAACAGCATAATTAAACATTGTTTAAATACTGATGAAATTTCTGAAATTTTTAGGTATATGGATTCATACAATTTAATCAGCCGAGCATATACTAGAAGATTAGCAAGAGAGTCACAACGATAGATGTAATAAATTAAATAAAGATAAAAATCCATTGTAGAAATTAACAATTATCATTTAATCAAGAAATACAGTGAACAGAAAAAAAGTGAAGAAATTAGTAAATCATTTTTTAATTTGACTAGACTTAACCAAAAAAAAAATGTCAATTCCGTTGAGCCTGAAACAAGATTATGGAAATAGGTAGTAAAATTCAAACATAAAGTTTGTTAATTCAAAAAAATCTGTATTAATTATTATTAAATTGATCAAGCCACAAAAAGAAATGTGAGTGACGCTCATATAAGTCATATAAAGACTATTCCTTTCAAAAAATCATTTTATGATTATTTACATAAATTTTTATGCTCATTAATCGACTCTTTTATCGAAATTACTTTCATAAAGTAAGGACAGTTTATTTATTAATTTTTAAAAAAATCTCTAGTTCTATAGTAAGTCATCCAGAATTCATTCAAATCATCTTTTATGATGTAGATGAGACCCATCGAAATTTACTCTTGCTTGCCGTCTCGAAATGATAAAAATTGCATTCATATTTGTTCGCACAGGCTTTTCCAAATTTACAGACTTTTGGATGCTGATAAATGCAATTTGTGTTCGTACAACTCGGGAAATATTTGCAGACTTGCATTGTAGGAGTCAGTGTAATAGACTTGTAGTTTTGAACTGGAACAATCGAAGATGCTGAAATTATTTAGAAAAAAAATTAGCTTATATTTCAGAAAATCATGTCTAATTATTACCTAAAGCTGGTGTGGCAGCAGGCAAAATCGGTGCTGAATGAGTATAATTACAATCTACACGATGACAAGATCTATCAAATTTGCATGGTGGATGAATGTATGCACAATTATCACCAAATTTGCAATTTGGAAATGCCTTGCATGGATGTGTAGGATGAAAATAAATGCAATTAGTATTGACACAATTTGGATAGAATTTGCATCGATCTTTTGATTTTGTCACAACAGGCTTTGAACTTTCAGGAACTGGAACCGCAATTGAGCTGAGTACTTAAAAATATTAGAAAAAAATTTAGTTAACTACATTAATCTTGAGATTTAATTTAATCTCAGATTAAAAATTTGAGATTTAATTTAATTGAGGGTTTAAAAATAAATCCAAAGATTTAATTTAAACCCAAAAATATTTAAAATGAAAAATATTGAAAAAAAAAAAAAAACATTCAACTTACATGCTGGAACGTGATCAAAGCTTCTGCTTGCCTCTAATCTAATGCGTTTTGTATGTTCCTCTCCATTATGATCAGAATCATTCTTTGAAATTGAAGATTTCTTCTCAGATGGATCGCGTGAGCTGCTTCGAGAAATTCGTCCATCTTCATCGTCAGTCAAATCGAATTTTATTGGTGATACACGAGTCTTTTTGACCTTATTATAAGCTCTTTGTGCTTCACTTTCCTCAACTTCCATTTCTACATCTTGATGTTGTCGCTTCCTCTGTTCATAATCTTTATGGGTTCTGTCTGTATTACGATTACTTCCAATTCGATCTCCAATTCTATCCTTAACTGGCGTCGTTCTTTTATTTCTTTTAATGACTTTTGGTGGTGTTGGTGAATGCGATTTAGACTTGGATTTTTCACGATTAACTGAACATCCGTCCTTATCTAATGTTACTATAAATTTTGGACTTGCTTTTGGCATATCATTATTGTCATCTAAATCGTCCAGATCAACATCATCATTATTATTTAAATAAATTACATCCTCGTCATCTTCACCGCCTTCCGTTTTGACATACGATGGATGATATTCAGCCTCAGATTCTGAATGTCCTGAAATTGATTCAGGAATATATTCCTCATCATTTTGATGAGATTGATTTCGTTTTTCATTCTTGACTTGTACTGTTATATTGTCACGTTGTCTCTTCTTTGCTTCCGATGAGGAAGCTTGAGTTGAACGTTGAGCATCAGCCATTGCTCTCAACAGCATACTTTTACCTGCATGACTTGAAATTGTGCTACTTAAAGTTGGTCGTGATTTCACTTTGAAATTTCCATCATGACGTTCGGGTGTCTTGCTATGCTTTTTATTGATTGATGTTGATGATGTGGATTGAATTTTATCGCCAATTCTATCCCTAATACTCAAACGAGATCGACTTTCGTGCGACTTTATTGGACTTCTTGAACGTGATTTTCGTTTAAATCTATCAATTCGATCACTTCTATTTCTATGACGATCGCGAGAACTTGAGCGTCTTTCTCGACGACTATAATTTCTAGATGAATTCGAGTCATGTCTATTATTTCTCACTGATGATCTATAATCATCGACTTTTCTTTCATTATCCTCTTTTTGTTTAACGACAATCTTCTTTAAAAATTCAGTTTCTGATCGACGAATGGCAGATAAACTGATAATATTTCCTGACTTGCTGCTGTTATTATTACTATTAGTGATTTCTGTTGACTTTGTACCTAATCTTGATTTTACACCACCTTTATCTTTTTGGTTTGCATTATTTTCAGGCGATGCATCACGCATTTCTTCATCAGACACTTCCTTCTCATTCTGCTTATTATTGCTAGTGTTGCTATCTTCTGGACCTGAAATAGCCCGACGATTTCTCTTTAATTCCTGTATTTTTTTCTCCGTATTGTGTAGATCGCCTAATTCCTTTCTGTGCAAAAGATTGCTAGCACTACTTTTATTATTTCTTATTTCACTAAGTGTTGGGATATTAAGATCATCATCATCACTTTTATTGCTGTTTCTAACTGCTGTTTGCTGCGTTTGGAGCTTATCAACATTATTAATTTGTGGAGCTGGTGGAGGCGATGGAGTTCTAGATTTTTCACTTTTCTCACATTTAACTTTTGGATCAATCGTCTTTTTGGCTTTTTCCATCAATTCAACTGCAATGACATCAGTAATTGATGGCTCTTTTGGATGTTTCTTTTTATCTTTCTTCTTGTCCTTTTTACTCGACGACGATTCACTAATCTTCTTTTTTGCCTTTGTTACCACTGATGAATATAATAATTAATTAAACTATTGTAGATTATTATTATAAATAAAATTAATCAACTTACAGTTGGTTGGCAATGTAACTTCCTGTAATTTTTGTAATACTTGATGTAACCAGTTCACAAATGTTTCTATAAATTATAAAAAAAAATTGTGTATATAAATTAAGTAAGGTTTATATTTTTTTTACTATTGATTTACCTGTATTAGAACCAAGAAATAAATTGAGATCCACTAACATTTGCTGTTTTGGACGTTTATTTGCTACCATAATCATAACATAATCGGGAAGTTCATCGTCTATATATCCCGTTGAGCTTGCATTGCCTAATTCTACCAATTTGGCCTTAATAGCAGACTAAATTTTTATTCGAGAAAAAAATGTATGAAAATCGATTATTGACATAAATCTCATGAAATTCATATTATTCATTTGTTAACTACTTACCCGCATTTTCTTTCCGACTTCACCTAATGAATCCATTATTCTTACAACTTTCTGTACGCCAATTAATCAGATTTAATGAGAAAATCAAAAGATTGAATTGATTCCTCCTGATATTTTCTTTTTTTTTCAGTACTAAAACTTTGTACTAACTTTTTTAAATTTTTTCCCGTTAAAAATATTTTTCAATTTTAGTACACAAATAAAGTTTTCAAAAAATAACGAATTTTGTTTACATATTTAATTTTCACAAGTTTAGTTTAATTAAAAATTTAATAGATTAAGAATTAATAAAATGGCATTTCACAAACCGAAAAGAATAAGTGAATTAACATCCATTGACTCAGATATTGAAACACCTGAGAAAAGTGATAGAAATTCGTTATTCAATAAAAAGTAAAATTTTTATTATTTTTTTTCCTATATTTTATTTTTTTTAATAATAAAATTATTATTCTTTTAGTTATGGAATGTATCCTAAACGAATTGCTGATTTCGAGATTCAGGAATACGACTCTGATGAAGATGATAAGGATGATAAGTAAGAATTTTTAAGTTAATTAAATGAGTAAAAAACAAAATAATAATTGCTACTGGATCTTCTTTTGGGCGATTCCATGAGTTTGTTATAATTAGTCTCCACTGTTTTTGCTTAATATTTCATTAATTGAATGCTTTAACTGGTATATTAAAGATTAATATCATGTCTTTTCATGACATTTATCTTTATCAATACCTAAAACATTGCTTTACTTGTCTAATATTAAATTTATTAAAATAACCTCGAAAAGGCAACCGATTAACGCAAATTTTGGAATTAATATGGATGAATAACATTAAATACATAAAATTAATCTTTAATATACCAGTTAAAGTAATCAATTAAAGAAATATTAAGCAAAAACAGTGGAGATTCTTTATAACGAACTCATGGAATCGCCCTTTTCACAGATTAAATTGTGCGATCTTGAATGATTCGTTTGTGCTTAGTCCATCAAAGGAATTAGATATACCTTCAACACCTGCATCAAGCAAGGATACAGTAAAGAAATCAAAATTACACGAAGAAAATAATAAAAATGTGATCAATCAAACTATCAAGTCAGCCGACGATAGTGACTGCTTATCACGAATTTCTACATTAAAAGTTCAATCACCTGTCATTAATGAGCAAAATTCAGTCTCTGTAGATTTAAAAGGAAATCGGAGGAGATCTCGTACTCAATTGTTTCCAACAGAACCATCTTCATTAACACCAAGAGTATTTCATAGCACATCGAATAATGTAAGCAGGACGATTGAGGAAGAAAAGAAAGAGGAGCCAATGGAAATTCAAGTTCCAGCACCTCGTTTACCATTAACAGCAAAAAAGAATGATGAACCTAATTCTAATGAAACTCCATTTAAAAAGAATGATCAGCAAATTTTTGTCACTCCTTCAACTCGTCTACTTCCATCAGCGAAAAATTCTATCGTCTCGACAATCGAACGTGATCCAAATAAACGACCGAAAATTTTATTCACAACACCAGTTGCACGTCCTTTTCCTGGATATAATTTAGCAACTCCAATAGATTCAAAACAATCATCATATAGAAAATTGTCGCCAATAAAGGAACCATCAGAAGAAAAGGAAAAGCCCAGTGAAAATATTTTAATAATAAATCAAATTGAGTACGAGATTGACAAGAAAATTGGTTCAGGAGGATCAAGTTCCGTATTCTTAGCAAAAGGCAGAAAATCTGGTAAGGAATGTGCTATAAAATTGGTTGATCTTGATGCAGACTCTTCAGTCGTTGAAGGATATATAAACGAAACAAAGTTACTGGCAAAGTTGCAAGGCAACATTAACGTCGTCACGTTATTTGATTATTGCCACATACCTGAAAAGAATATCCTTTATATGGTAATGGAAAAGGGAGAATCAGATTTGCATAAGATTCTTCAGGGTTATACAGATCATTTACCAGCCTATATCTTAGCAAAATATTGGTATCAAATGCTACAAGCTGTCAATTATATTCATCTTAATGGTGTCATTCATTCTGACTTGAAACCAGGTATGTCATCTATGTCCATTCCATATCTAAACAGTATACATACTATTTTTTTAATTCTAGCCAATTTCTTGATGATTAACGGTCGCTTGAAATTGATAGATTTTGGAATAGCTTCTACTATAGGAATCGATTCAACATCAATCATCAAGCACTCACAAGCTGGTACTTTTAATTACATTTCACCAGAAGCATTGATTGATACATCATCTGGAGACAGTCCATCAACACATTATCAGCCTAAAATTCGCTTATCAACAAAGTCGGATGTCTGGTCACTTGGATGCATTTTATATTTATTGCTTTATAAAAGAACTCCATTTTCACACATAAAGCAAATTCATCAAAAAATAATGACAATAACGAATCCAAAAACAATCATAGAGTATCCAGAGTTGCCTAATTTCTATCCACCAATTTTCTCTGAAATGTTAAAGAGTTGCCTTGTTTACAATCCAAAAGAACGAGCAGCTGTAGCTGATATTTTGAAGCACCCATTTAAAATGCTTGGTCAAGTCGATCCTGTCGAGTCTTAATATGTTTAAGGGAAGTTCCACATATTTAGACTATTCGATAACAATCTAAACATATGAAAAACAATGAATTTTATCTATTTGTGCTTCAATCTTGCCTATAAATGCATTGATTAGTTAATTATTTTAATTTTTGTGAGCGTTGCTTGGTAAGAAAAAAGTTCAACTTTTTCTTACCAAGCAACGCTCACAAAAATCGAAATAATTCACTAATGAATGCGCTTAAAAACAAGATTAATGGACAAATAGATAGAATTCAATTTTCTACATGACAAAAAGAAGTATTTCGATTGTCTAGATAGCTCTATTAAGAGAAATATTCAATTAAAGTCGATTTTTTTTAAATTTTCGATCTGTGGAAACGCCCTTAATCTATATATAGTCTGTGTATTAATAAAGTCTTTGTAAAATAAATATCAATTTTTAAAAATAAATGAGCATATATTTAACGGAAAAATTATTTTTTGAAATTAGTGTTGGAATTAACCCTATTAAAAAAGATTTGCGCGAAAAAAAATTGTATTTTCTAAAAATTAATTAAATTAAGCTGAATATTAAGTTATTTTGAGAATGTCTAGAGTAAGTAATTAAATGACACAAAACTACAAACAATGAGCTTAAAATATATACAATTTTCAGGATATAAGATCGTTTTTTAAGATTGACAGTTCGAGTAAGAGAAAAAATGATGAAGATGCATCTAATTCCAAAAATAAGCATAGTAAAATTGACGAGGAAAAATCAGATCCCAAAAATATTAAGAAAAAGAGAAGAATCGTTGATTCTGATGATGAAAATGAAGTAAATTTGAAAAAGTCAACAGCACCAAAGAAACTAAAGGAATCAAAGCATGAAAAGCCGGCAGCTGAAGTTCAGAATATTAAAGATCTCTTTGGTGGTCCAGTTAAAAGAAAAGAGAGACCAAAGGAAGTCAAAACATCGTCAAAAGAGGATGTAAACTCTTCAGTCATAAGCATTGGAGATGATGACGAACTTGCTGTTGTAGATCAAATTGAGAATAAATTGAATGAGACTAAAACAACCGTTTCGTCGGGTAAAGAGAATCACAAGACTAATGGGATTAAAGAAAAATCAACAGAATCAAGTATTAATAGCACCAAAGTTGATGAAAAGAAAGATCTAGCAGTCAAAGAACGTCGAAGTGATTCAAAAGGCAATGATCCAGTCACTAAGGATCAGACATCAGATACAAACGATAATCATCGCAAATCAGATTCAAAAGATACTAAGAATGATCAAAAATCCAAGACAAAATCTCCAGAAAAAAGGAGCAAAGATAAAGAAGTAATTAAAACAAAATCACCAGAGAAAAAAAGCAAAGAAACGGAATTAACCAAATCTAAACCAGAAATAAGCAAACCCTTATCGACATCTCAGCCAATAACGTCAAATAAACCATCAGAAGGTACTGTAAAATCCACGAAGTCTGATGTCATTCAAAAATCACCTTCTAAAACAGTACCACAGCCAATCTCTGCACCACCATCTTATTCCTTTGTAGATAAATACAAGCCGACGAGTGTTAAACAAATAATTGGGCAACAAGGACCACAAAGTAATGCAAATAAGCTTCAGAATTGGCTTCTTCATTGGCATAAAAATCATGGAGATTCATCAAAACAGAAAAAGAAAGCAAATCCATTTGCACGAGATAATGATGGAAGTTCATTTAAGGCAGCACTATTGTCTGGACCGCCTGGAATAGGAAAAACTACAACAGCACATTTAGTCTGTAAGGAACTTCTCTTTGATGCTGTTGAATTTAATGCTTCAGATACAAGAAGTAAAAGATTGTTAAAGGAGGAAGTTACACAGTTACTGTCAAATAAGTCACTTAAAGGCTATTTGACTGGTGATGATAAGACTGTATCCAAAAGACATGTGTTAATTATGGACGAAGTTGATGGAATGGCTGGTAATGAAGATCGTGGTGGTGTTGCTGAATTAATTACATTAATTAAGGAATCTCAAATTCCAATAATCTGCATGTGTAATGATCGTCAACATCCAAAAATGCGGTCACTAGTAAATTATTGCTTTGATCTTAGATTCAATAAACCATCAGTCAATCAAATTCGAAGTGCCATGATGAGCGTTTGTTTTAAAGAAGGAATTAAACTTGATGCTGGCGCTATGGATGCGATTATAAATGGAACTGGAAATGATGTCAGACAAACATTGAATCATTTAGCATTATACAGTGCCTCAAAAGATACAAAATTAAATGCTGATAAAGCTAAGAAGAATGCTCAGATGTCCGAAAAGGATATCAAGATTGTAAGTTTTCTAAATTTTAATTTTGAGGATTAATTTTTAATCAGGGTTTTTAGCGCATTTTTGAAAACTTGTTTTCAAAAAGGAAGCTCAATCATGCACTTTGATCGGTCGTTCGGTCGTTCGGTCGTTCGGTCGTTCGGGTCCCAATTATCTCTTGATCTAGACTTCGTAGCAAGCTCGGAATTGTTTTAATAGCTTCATTGAATGTTTTTATTCCCGCCGTTTATATTGAAAAGTCAAAAAACACTCATTAAATAGCTTAATTCATCGATTTTATATTTCAAAAAAAATATGTAAACAATGCAGGGCAAAGCTATGCTGATGAGAAATTTGAATTTTTTCTAACCGTTAAAAAATTTGAAATTTTTTTGACCGTTATTTCGGATTAAATTTTTTTCTTTTATACACCTTAATTAATTAACATTTAATTTTTTCATACAAAACAAATGTGTTTAGAAATTTGAAAAATAATGGATGTGTTCAGAAATTTGAATTTTTTGCTAACGGAAAATTTTGAATTTCAAAAAACCGGTAAATCGTAAAGCTATTATTTGCATTGAACATTATAAAAATCAATTTTAAAGGAATTTTGATTTTTAGTTTTAAACTTATTATTGAAATGAATTATGACTAAAGAAACAGCAATAGAGTTTTAAAACTCGACATTCTTTTCTATTTAATCAATTGCTAATCGCTGCGTCAAAAATGCGCTGAAGTCCCTCGATATAAAAAACGAGGACTTTTGTAATTTTTTTTAAATCCTTAAATAAAATGTATTTTATTTCTTTACAGGGTCCATGGGATGTAATCCGAAAAGTGTTCTCAGCTGATGAACACAAGACCATGTCGTTGAATGATAAAAGTGATTTATTCTTTTATGACTACAACATAGCGCCATTGTTTGTTCAAGAAAATTATTTGCATGTTAAACCAAATTGTAAGGATTCAGAAATTTTGGATAGAATTGCTAAAACAGCTGATTCAATAAGTTTGGGAGATACTGTTGATAAAAGAATTAGATCCAATATGGCATGGTCATTACTTCCAACACAAGCAATGTTTGCTTCAGTAATTCCAGGTGAATTAATGGAAGGACATTTTAAGTCGCCACCAAATTTCCCATCATGGCTTGGAAAGAATTCAAAAGCACAGAAACGCAAGAGAATGGCTCAAGAAATTCATGATCATACAAGAACAGCTACATCAGGTTCTAGATCCTCAGTACGACTAGATTATGCACAATTTATAGTTCAAGCGATTGTAAGACCATTGAAGGATAAAGGCACAGATGGTGTTAAAGATGCATTGGAAGTGATTAAAGAATATCGTCTATTACGTGAGGACATTGAGTCACTTTTGGAACTAACATCTTGGGGAATATCTAAAAATCCGTGGGATCAAATTGACAGCAAAACGAAAGCAGCTTTAACTCGAGCATATAACAAGGAAGTTCAAGCCTATTCTTATTCAGTACAAGCAGGTGTCAAGAAGAAGAAAGCCACAGGTGGAAGTGATGAAATGTATGAAGATGATGAAAATATTCAAGAATCTGATGAGGAAGAAGACGAGTCATTGGAGAAGAATTCAATGATTAAAGTCAAGAAAGTAACAACAAAGCAGGAGAAAGATAAGGAACCAAAAGCTGGAACATCAAAAAGTACAACAACAAAATCAAAACCAGCTGCTAAGCCAAAAGCTAAAAAGTAGATTCATTAACATTTTTGTTTAAATATTTTTTTTTCTGTTTTTCTTACAATTTCTAAAGTTCAATAAACAATAAAATTTTTCAGTTTCTTACATTCCTTAAATCCTTCTCAGAATTGTGCAACCAATAATTGATTAATTTTTTCATCATATTTTTTTCTAAACTGTTTCAGATGTCCATAAACTTTTTTTTTCATATGATTAATGATGTGTGTATCAAAAATTATTCAATTGCTTTTCTTTTCTTCTTCTCGGGAATTTTTCAAAATATATAAGATAGATCTAGGCAGGTATTTAATCATTGATAGGTGATATATCATTCATATTTTGTGTATCAACAACTTTTAAGCAGGTGTATTTAGTTTGAATGTCCATTTTGATGTCCATTGCTAATATTCGGATGAGTTTTAGACTTTAATGATGTGTAGAGAGACTGAATGCTAATGAAAAAGTATATTCCTAAAACTGTGAATAATAGCACTGGAATTAATGCTATAAATGGAAATCTAAATAGCATCAAGAAGAATGAAATGACGAGTACGACTGTCATGATTTGATGAAGGATTAAAAATTTATGTTTTTGCTAAAAAAAATAAATCAATTATTTTAATCTTGAGATTTAATTTTAATCTGCAGCATAATCTTAAAGGTCATTTTTTTAATCGTTAATCTTTAATTTCAAAACTTACGAAGAATGTTCCGAGAACAACCAGCACACCAGCAGCAAATAGAAGAATAAAATACGACATTGTCAATCCATAATATGTGAGCATCACTAAAAATAACTCAAGCACTCAAATCACATCCATAAGATAACAAAATTCTGAGAACTTACTTAACATTATATTCCTAAGTGCATTTTGGTCAGATTCGTTGAATGAATTGTACATAATAATTAGATTCGTAATGTAAATTGATGGAATTGTGATCATTGTAATGCTAATTATCAAGCACAACCCTCCAATGACATATCCACCAATTTCCAATGGAAAACAAAATAAAAATTTATCCACTTTAGGAACCTTCATGTCTTTATCACTTTTGAGACACAACTAGACATGATTTCAATTTTTTTTTTCTAATCTGTTTATCGTTAAAATCAAATTCCGTGCACATATTATCTTATCATATTTTGTGGAAGTGATTCACAACTGACAAAAAAAGAAGTTCCCATAAATCGATTTAATAAACATAGATTAAAGTGATATGCACTAGAATTATCAAATTTTAGGAATTTTTGTCGATAAAAATTAAATTGCCATATGATCACATTGCATTGTCAAAAATTATATATGAACGCTTTTGCCGAAGAACGTGATATAAAAAAACGGTCGTTTTGAATTTGAAAATTGTTGACCGATTTTTGCAAAACACAAAGTTAAAAACTTTTGTTTACTAAGTAAAATATAATTTTTCATGCTTCAAGATTATTCATTTAACATTTTAAATTATTATTGCAATAAATTTAAAGCATGACAAAATGAATTTTACTGAATAAACAAAAAATTTTAACTTTGTGTTTTGCAAAAATCGGTCAACAATTTTCAAATCCTAAACGACCGTTTTTTTATATCACGTTCTTTGGCAAAAGCGTTCATATTGGAAGTGATGCGCAATAAAAAAAATATTTAATTAAAAAAGGAAGACAAAAAATTATGATTTATATAACGTGCATCCAACTTAAGCGTTTGTGGTTGAAGTCACATTATTCAGTATGCCACGTGCTTCATAAGTCATGTTGCTCTTTCCATATTGTTTGCATGCTGTAAGAGAAGAGGAGATTCTCATAATGATTCGGAAATATTTTTTTGAGGATCGAACGAAAGGCAAAACAGGAAGGATGTAAAGCATTATGAAGCGAGAGGGAATGAGTAATCGGAAATTCGCGTAATTTATTGGTGACAACAAACAATTGTGCTATCTATGCTGAATTGGCCGGAAGTTTGGTTTTGAATGCAAAAAAAGTCATAATTAGGCATGAAAAATTAAAATCGCATTATTGCTGTGACTTTGTCAACAGATTAAAAAAAAAAATATTGTAAATCGAGTGAATCTCTGTACTGAATATCCCCTTATGTAAGTTAAATGCAATGAATTTAATTTTATTCTATTATTATTATTGCTGTTTACGTAATGAT
This sequence comes from Chironomus striatipennis, assembly GCA_026123125.1. Lineage (NCBI taxonomy): Eukaryota > Metazoa > Arthropoda > Insecta > Diptera > Chironomidae > Chironomus > Chironomus striatipennis. Next base: position 46,001 of record CM047393.1, on the reverse strand, counting down.
TTTACCCTTGATCAATCTCACTCATTCGTTTGGCACTGACTGACTTTAATCGGAGGGTTGAAAATGTCTCTAATGAACTTCTCTTCTCCCTCGCTCGTCTCTTTTCATTTTTTCATACAATGTTATGTATCTTAACATAACATTCTTGACTTGGTGATTTGATTTGTGGAACGAAATTTAATTTTGTCATCATATTATACTTAATGCCATCATGATACAAAGCTACTGACTGACTGCATAATCGATGTGTAAACACATATTGTGGAAAATCTGATTTGATCTTTAATGAGTCTGAAAAATAGTTATATAATGAAATTATAATAATGTCAAGTCATTCTACTTTGATTACTGTTTGCTTTTTGTGTGACATACATATTAGTTATTTAGTTTGGCAATTTATTTGGAATTATGCTGCTTATTTAACTGGAATTTTTTAATTTAAATTTTTAAGCTGAGAAGTTTTTTGATGGACTTTTAAGTCATTTTTCATGATTTAACTAAAGTTATAGAGATTATTATGCTGCAAAGTATGCTGATGTGTTGAAAATGTTATGTTTTAATTCATGTATTTTTTGTATAAATTGTAACAAAGCTCATAAATGAAAATTTTGCATATGGGCAATTCTTTAGATCGTTGGATTTTTTGAAAATTCAAAAAAATGATTCGTGTTCCTTAAAAAATTAATTGACAAAATTATGCAATTTAACATACAAAATACTTCATACGACCTAGCTAAGCATCTTTATTTCCAGTTAAAGCTTTATCATCAATATTATAATCAAAGCAAATATTAATCATTAAGCTAAATTCTCAATTTTAAAAAATAATTTTTTCGTGGATTTTGCATTTCGTTGCTCTTACTGAATTTCATTCTTCACAAAAATTAATAAATTAAAGAAATTCACAAGGTAATAAGTGCCAACAGGCATAAGTAGTGATTTAAAAAGGAATCATCTTTCGATTAGTGCAAGAAAGAAACCGTCTAAGTGTGTAGAAATACTTTAATTTTGATTCAATGTTTGTCAAAATAGTTTTTTCCAAAAATTAAGTAAGAGCAACGGGCATAAAAATGAAAATATTTCATTAATTAAAGCGTTTTATTAAGTCAAGATAGGTAAAAAGGCTTTAAAACATAGAAATACGGAATATCTAATGGCTAAAATTATACAAAAAATTGTCAATTTTGAGAAAAATGTGTTTTTGTGAAAATTTTCATCCAAAGAATTGCCCATATTAATAAAAAATTTTGCTGGCCATAATGATGTTGGATTAAACCAAAAATTCAAATTTTCTTTAAACCGTTAAATTATGTAAAAATTTTACCACACTTTCTATTAATTTTCGACATAAAATCAAGTGCGTTTAAGGCATAAAATAATCAAAATTCAGGGGAAAAATTCCTTAAATTACATCTTATGTGACAAATTATTTTTTTATGCTGTGATTTATGTTCTTATGCTTCTCCTTTTTTGCATAAAAATCGTATGTCGTAAAAATAAAAGATTAAAGAAATTTACTGACGAAAAAACGAAGGAGGAATGGAAATTGTAATTTAAAAAATCTAATTAACGAGAAAGGAAATTGTAAGCGGAAAATTTATGTAAAGCCTTCATTTTACTGCTTAAAAAATGTTGTTTGAAGAATTTAGAATGTATGATGATTATGTTGTGTATCGAGCATGCCTTGACATGAAGGAATATTAAATTGTGTGTTTCATTTGCAACTGTCAGCAACAGATACATGAATAAGATATCAGCCCTAAAAAATTGTATCTAAATTGATTTGCCATGAAAATTTCTCTCCTTTTTTCTGAAACAGTAGCAATTTTGGATGGAAATTATCTTCTTATCAATATACTGCATTGGAAGGGATGTTTATTTAGTGAAAATGATTGAGTAACCCTCTTCAAAAAATATTATATTTTATTCATACATCTGACAATAACATGATGATTAAAAGGTATCAATTTATGTTGAAATTGAACATGAAATAAAATTGTTGTTGTAAAAATAAAATTTGAAAATTTTAACGGTCATTTTGGTCATCAAAGAAGTCATTGGAATTATTTCCATACAATTGGTCAGTTCATAATTGAAAGTCAAACTGATAAGATCAATCAAAATTTGGAAGCTGAAAAAAACATGGAATCATTGCCAACACTAGAGGAATTGATGAAAAGTAACTTTCGGAACGTAATAGTGATGTTGGAAGCTATATTTAAACGAGTAGTTGAGCAGGAAATAATGTTAAATGATATAAAAATTTTCCTTGCAACTCGAAATCAACATCGAGAGGAACAAAATTCATTCAATCCACTTGATTTTTTGATTCAATCAGACAATGAAGAATCTCCACAAGATTCTGGTGAAGAATCGTCGTCGACAGCTGTTACTAAAGAAGATTTTGTTGAAGATTCATCAGGTAATTATTAAACAAATTTATTTAAAAGTAAGGAAATGGCTAACATCCAGTAAAATTTAAAACTTCCAGAAATCACATGCTATGATTGTATGCAACATTTTCGTCGAGGAACAGGTGCATTTACACGCCATTTACATGATACTCCATGCAAGCCTTATCGATGTGATGTTTGTGCTAAATTATTTAAGAAAAAGTCAAATATGATGACACATATGCTGACACATTCTGAGGATATTTTATCATGTGATTTATGCACAGCTACATTTAAATGTCGCAAATATTTGGATAATCATCGAATTCGTAAGCATAAAGTTAACAAGAATGGGAATGAAAAACGTATCGTTAAGGAAGAAGCTGTTGATAATAATGGCAATTATGATGATGATGAGGAACAGCCACGAAAAAAAGCTAAACTTGAGATTACTTCTGATAATTTTGACAAGTTTTTGTCGCAACATTTGCATTAATTTTTAAGTTTTATTAAATTAATTATTTTTTTTTATTGTATGCTGATGAGATATATAGCATCAAGCTCAGTCAGTCATTTACTCTGTTAGAAATTTTAATATTAATCGTTTAGTATAGAACATCTTGTTTACATCTTTTTGTCTATTTTTGATACGATTCCTTTACATTATTAATAAAGAAGTTATAAAACATTTGGATTAACGGTATTTTGTGGTTGTTTTAGAACATTCAGTTGTGCATTTAGTGATCATCAAGGAGACCAATTCTTACTTCTAATTTAGGTACGATTCAATTGATTTTCTATCGATCTAATTTTTCATAATAGTAACTATATAGATGGCGCTTATCTTAAATTATTCACAGTCGTTATGCAGAAGATGATGATGTCGAAGGTTCCAATAAAGAAGCTGATTTGTGAAAATTTCACAAAGGAAACTGAAAAAATATTTTATTCATTTGAAGTGACTGCAAGGAAGAATTTCTTCCTTGATACATCACAACTTGATATTAAACCATTATTCATTGATATTACATGGATATCTGATTATAATTTAAAGCATGAAAGCATTCTTTCATCGCCAGCATTTAAATTAAAAAAGGAATTAGAAAAAAGCTTTAATATTATTAATACTATTACTTGTTTTCGTCTGGAAGATAAGCATGTCGATGAATTATTGAGTGATGAAGATCCAGTTAAGAATTTTGTAATAATTCGTGGAGGTAATTAATTTCTAATTTCTTTAGTTCAAAATTTAAAAATACGTTATAATTCTTAAAAATTCAAAAACGTTAATCTTGTTCTTTATTTTGACAGATAACATTAGTGGTTCTCAAAAGTTCAAATATGCAGGGGATTTAGTCAAAGAAATTCGACGTAGAACTAATCACATTGAAGATCAAGTGACAATAATGGGTGCATGTTATCCAAACGTTCATCCAGAAATGACTGACTATAAAGCTGACATGCAGAATTTGAAGAGAAAAGTAGACGAAGGAGTTGATGTCTTATTAACACAATCAGTCTTTTGTTCAAAAATATTTTGTGAATTTGTCAAGAATTGCAGAAAGGAAGGCATTAATATTCCAATAATTCCTGGAATTTACATCCCATATACGTATGAAGAATTGAAAGCAATTATAAGAACAACTCAAGTATCAGTGCCAACAGATTTGGCACGACAATATAAGGACGTCTCTAAAAACCCAGAAAAATTTCAAGAATTGAGCATAAAAACTACAAAAACAATGATTCAAGAAATACGAGATCATTGCATCGACCATATTCCTGGTTATCATTTCTTCTCTATGAATAATATGACCATGATAAACAAGTTATTAAAAGTCGTTAATTTTTCTGATGCTTCATAAACATGTGTCGTTTTGTCTTCGACTAATTATCATTAGATTTAAGCGAAAACGCATGTGAAGAAAGAAACGCTAACAAATTAATAAAAAAAAAATGAGTACCAAAGGCATTTCAGTGAGATTTTAGTGAGCAGAGAAGTCGTTTCATTTACTTTTGGATAGAACTTTTAACAGTTTTACAGATTTTTGAAAATATTAAATGTTATTTTTTTTAATTTTGAAATTTTAAAAATTTTCTTATTTTTTTAACGGTCATTTTTGAGTAAAGATTGTAATTAATTGAAAATAAGTAAACCTGAATTTTCAGTCATCTAGATTCCCAAACTGCAAGAATCATTGCAAAATTACATCCACAAAAAAAGTTTGTTATCAATTATTTTCCTGTGCTGCATGATAACATTCATAAAGTGCTCATATTCTAAAAATGGAAGAAAAAATGTCCTTAAAAAGGTACAATGAATGGTTGGCATGATGCATTATTACACATAATTGGAATTTCTACTTCAAACCATAAAAGAATTCACGTCAAAATATATATTAAAAAAAGTAACAAGCATAAATATGAAGCAGCAGTAAGAGAAAGCAAGATGCCGGAATAAAAGATTGAGAAATGACTCTCTGTTTTTTTATGATAAAGGAATGATACATAAACAATCATTTTTTGTGTCCAGAGCTATTGTATTGTATGACGATAAAAAAATGAGAATTGATTATATCACCTGCATTAATGATTTTATTCAAAGAAGAACCCCTTTCACTAGATTAAGCGCTGATCATAAGAAGTAGGCAGGTATGGAACATACAAAATTCTCACACAAAAAGACGCATTTATTTTATTTATTGTCTTCTTTTCAAAATAGATAAAAGGGACTTTTTTAAATATAAAAAATAATAATATAAAAAAGGAATAACAATAAAATAAAGCAATCAATTATACTGAAAGAAAGAGGAATGAAGAGCAAAGTGTTGCGACAGTTTTTTTTTTTGGGATGAAGAATGTGTGTAGATCTAAAACCGTGCGACTCATGTGTATGAGATAAAATCTGCCGTTAACACATTAACATTAGCTTTCTTGTAAGTTAATTCCAATGAAAATTTGCTTCTTTAATCCCAGTTTAAGGTTAAAGTTAATTAACATTTTTTGCCTTCTTTCTTCATTGCTCGTGCCTTCATTTAAGTATAAAATTTAATTTTCATTATTAGCATATTTCATACATTTAATTATGAATTTTTTGTGAATAAAAAATTATGTTGATGTCGGTGGAGGAAAATTTTGGTAGGGGAAGTATGTAAATGTTGTGATTTAGACGCATTTATTATTTTAAAGAATTGATTTGAGATTTAAGGACTTTTTGAAGTTTAATTATTCAGAATTCTTTAAAATATATTTTAGTTCAAATTTAGTAAGAAACTCTTTACTTTTCATGAAACCCTGCACCACAAAAAAGAAAGCCTTGCCATACACTAATATAGTCAAAATAAGTAAAATATTCCATACTTTTCAGAATATTGCACGAATAAACTTCATGTCTTGAAGAAGAAAAAAAAAATCATCCATTCACATCCCAACCTACGAAACAAATATCGTCTCTTTTTTTTTTAAAAAAAAAAAAGAAAATTCACCATTTTTACTTTCATTATTGTGTACACTTTTTTGTAACATTTAATTAAGACATTTATTACATTTTATGGGTTTTATTTTAATCCATGACAACAATCGATTGCTTCACACCACCATCGCATACCCGAAATATGTTAATGAAAAGAAAAACTGGAAAAGTAAATGCTTTTTTAATGAAATGCAAAAAATTTATGTGTTTAACATTCAAATAAAGTCCTTTGCCTTGATATAACAAAAAACAACAGTAAAAAGTAAAAAAAAGAAGGAATGGAAATTTAATTTTAAATAAACACAATTCATGTTAGGGACATTTGATTCTTCGGTTTTGATTTAAAGTTACAAAACATTTTAGGTATTTAAAAAAAAACAAGATCCAGTCACTTTATCAATGAAATAAGCAGGATGAGCTGCGATGATAATGAAATCGATTCAATAAGAGAGAGAATAATAAAGATTTAAATTAATTTCCAGTGATGAGGAAAAGTCAGCATGATATTTTGCAACTTGCTTCATTTTAAATTAATTTTGTTGTACTTATGATACAAATTCCTTCATTTGGCTTCTATGACAATTAAGTTAATTTTGCAACATGTTCATTTCATTAAGATGAAAAAGGGAAAATAACTGAAACTAATTGTACAGGAGTTCTGGAAAGGCAGAAGCGCATTTGGATTGAAACTTGACATCATTGATTTATTGTTAATTAAAAATTTTAATGAAATTTAACCAAAATATTGTAAAACTTCTTTAAAGTTTAAAGTTATTAACGATTTTAACTTTTTTTTTTTTTGAAATTTAGTAGGTATATTTAAATTTAATCAAAATTAATGATTTTTTGAATTAAAAAAAAAAAATTTAAAACTTAAATTTTAATTTTTAATTAAAATTAAAAAAAAAATTTAGAACTTAAATTTTAATTTTTAATTAAAATTAAAAAAAAAATTTAAAACTTAATTTTTAATTAAAATTAAAAAAAAAAATTAAAACTTAAATTTTAATTTTTAATTAAAATTAAAAAAAAAAAAAATAAAACTTAAATTTTAATTTTTAATTAAAAATAAAAAAAATTTAAAATTTAAATTTTAAAATTTTTTTAATTAAAAATTTTTTTTTAATTAAAAGTTTAATTTAAAGTTTTTAAATTCTCAATACGACTCAATATAATCAAAATTTACCCAATGTCTAGTCTTGCAATATTTAATTAAAATTAATAAACAAAGAATTTACATAATGAGCGTACATGACAGATGAAAGTAACTGAGTCAGACGTCTACTTGCCTTTATTAAATAAATAAATAAATAAATAAATAAACGTAAGGAAGGAAAAAATAAACCTTTACATAATAAAATGATTGTCAAGTTCCTTAGATAGACTTAAATGATTTTTTTTTCTTTTCTTTATTTTGATTTATAGAGACTGAATTGATTAAATTTCTGATGATCATTTTAAAATTCACTTTAGGTTCTCTTTTTCCTTCTTTTTAAAGAAATCATGAAAAATTATTAATTTGTGCAATTTTTTCATACTTTTTACGATTCGAAATACAGCAAGCAAGCAAGCAACAGTCAAAAAAAAGGAGAGAAAAAATTCCAATCGTTTTATAATTTATGAAGTTGATATTTGATATTGTGGCATTTTTTATCCTTTTTCAGATGCTCCAAATATAATTCTCCGCACGCTTTAAAAGAAGAATCTTATATTTTTTTTTTTGTTGCCATTAAGCATTTTTAATTTTTCCCCATTCATTCCATATGGTCAGAGACGAAACGAATCAGTCATTAAATTAGATCATTTGACTATGTTGATTTGTAATTTGATAATTTGGAAAATTAAATATTCAATTAATCCTTATTGATGATGATTACTGTTAAATTAAATATTGCTTCTTACTAGCGTGTGACCACCTCCACATGTCCGTTAAGATGTTATTAATTTTTTTTTTCTAAATGCCTGCTAGACGAATGAGCATGAAGAAATGGAGAGAAAGAGAAATATATAAACACATTTGTTAGCTGCCAACAAACATGAGTTTGTATGATTTATCTTTAAATATCAATCTCTAGCCATACTTGTGCTGTTTATTTCATAATTTTCATAACACAAACAATGAAGGAGAATTAATAAGAAATGCTTTCATAGAAGCTTTTTCAATTCCATTCACAAAACCTCAATAAATCAATTTATGTTAAATTAATTTGATTGAGTTGAATGTTGTTGGAAATTTACTGTCTGATAGTTGGCAAGTAAGTAAATAATTGGTGATTTGACAGGCTAGGTTATTAATCACTACTGGATTTGTTAAATTAAATTTTGAAAAATTTGTTAGGCTGTTTCAAATTTTTCAAAATTTTTTGTAAATTCTTATTGTTCATTAAAAATTTGAATTCTTCAATTTTCAAAAAACTTTAAAATTTTGTCTAATTAAACTCTATGATTAATTCTGTAATCTGATTTAATATTTTAATTGTATTTTAAGAACAAAAATTAATTTTTGATTTTGTTCAAAATTTTAAATTGTAAATCCAAAAATCCCAAATCGATTACTCAACTTTCATAAAAACTAGCTATCTAAACCACATTCGTTCCTACTTCTCATATATTTCACTTTCCTCAACAATACATGATATTTATGTATAACATCATACATGCTTCAAATTGAATTAAATTCGCCGAATTTTTTGTTCAAGAAACATAAAAAGCTCAAAAATGCGTAATGAAAAAAAAAAAAGAAATAATTGACGATGATCAACGATGATGTGTGGCGCCAATGAATCAAATAAAGAATTCATATCAATCTTTCAAACTCTTTTTTGAACTTATTACTTAAGAATCCTTGTTCCGAGAAAATAAATTCAGAAAGATTATAACAAAAAAATGGAATTAATTTCATAAACATTTTTTGTCATCGATCAAGTTTTGAGACATGAGCATGGACTATTTTTTTTTATTGTTTTGTTCTACATCATCGTTTAGTGATCTTCGATGTTGCATAAAAATGCATAAAAGAGCCAAGAAAGAGGAAAGAATTATTGAATGAATAAAATATAAAATTGCGCGCATTCCAGTTCCATGTAAATCACCCAGATGTCTCAATAAAAGAAATGGGCATCATATTTCAAGAAACTGATTCAATTGCGATAAGTTATTGGAAGATCGTGTGAGAGATTTAAATAAAAAAAATTGCGAATATGTATGGAGTCAGCTACGAGGATTCTGATGCTGCTTTTTATCTTTGTGCCGTAGATAATTAAATTTAATTGAAAATGTGTCAATATATTTATGATGGTGTGAAGGAAAGAGATTATTTTCTCTCATTCGAGTGATGTATGCAAGGTTCTTTTGCATATAAACTCTCCCTTCTCCACATATTTCATCGTTGATGTGCGAGTAGCACTAGAATATTGCTTATTTATTATCGTAACATGATATTTATTGAAATAAGAAATTTTATCCGATTATTCATATTTTAGATTGATAAATGGAGGTGAAAATTTTTAATCTGCACGGATTTGAACTTAATTTTCATGATATGCTAAATTTTCAATTTAATCTTGAAATGTTGCAACTTTTCCTATTTTTTTAGGTATTTATAATTTTAATCTCTTAGTAAATTAATGGTCATTTGGATTTTGAATTTGAATTTGCGTAGTTAAATTTTAAATTTAGAGATCCGTTAAAAATATTTAAATACAAATGATAGATTCAATAAAATTACAAAGTCTATTGCTTCCAATCTAGATCATCAAACACATCAATTAATGTGCAAACATTCAATAATTTAATTAAGTAGTTTCCATTTCTTTTATTTTGATATATCAATTTCATATAAATTTTCTCACTTTGTTCCACATCATAAATTCATGACAAGACAGAACAAACGTGAAATTACCGCATAAATTTTGATTCTGTGTACAGAGAAAAAAGGAACAGAAATAATAATTGCTTCAACGACAAAATGAAATTGAATCAACAGTATTTATCATTTTTTACACCTCTCAAATAAGTACATACAATCGACCACCAACGTAAGTGCGTGAATTGTTCATCATCACTTTCGAGTATTGTATAGTAAAAGAAAAAAAAAAATTGTTGAAAAGTCATAAATCTCTAGCAAATATCAATTAATCAAGAGGTGTAAGGTGGAAGATCATGAGGAATAATGAAATGGAAGAAAATATGTTGAATATAAATTAGTTAATTAGTTAGTGTAGATTATAGACAACAATTTTTTTTGTTCGAGAAAAAAAAAAAAGATTTTCATTTTATTTACGAATAAAATCGTAGCATTTTTATCGCACATCATAAATTAAAGCGTAAGTTACATTCTCGAGTGGTATTTTCAATTATTTCACAATTTTCTCCCGCGCACACGCTGAAATTCTTCAATTAATTTCTCGTGACTTGACTTCCGGACCTTTTGCAATCTACGCATTTATAATTAGTCTCTTTTATCATCATCTACATCAAATTATAAATACATGAAGAATGGTGGAGTAAATTTATAGTAAAAATAAAAGTGTCCACGCGCGTAGCAAGTAATTTTAGTTAACTTGTAGATTTCAATTATTTGAGTAAGGGATCTCATGACGTAATCTGGTCTATTTTAATTATTTTTAAAATAAGCACCAAGAAATTTTGAATGAAAAATGAGTAAATGAGAGTTTGCATTAAATTATTTCAAAATTATTTATTTTTGGATCTGTCATCCTGATGAACATTTTAAAATATCCAACAAATTGGATTTTAATAAAGTTTATGTGCATCAAAAAAAAAAAACTCATTCATAATAAAGTAAAGTGATTTGTCACGCAATCAACTGAAATTTGACCTAAATTAGAAGTTGAGGTTCCTCAAAGTTATGAAAATAAAAATGGAGCGAGAGACATGGCAAGAAAATATGAAAATATTTGCTACCATAAATCAAGTTCATTTTTGATCCAAAACTTTATACACACAAAGAATAAAAATAAAATAAAATAAAAAAAAATTAATAAGCAAAGAAATTAATTTTACCGGTCGCCATTTCCATATCCAAATAAGTTTTTTTTTCTGTAGCTAAAGTTCTTTCTCATGAAATTATTATAACTCCAAAAAAAATATAACGAAAAAGTAAAAAAAAAAATTATTAATGATATTTTATCACGATACGTTAGAATTTGCTATGGCCAACAAAAAAAATTTACATTTTATTCACTTCAAGGTTTTATAAATTTTTTTCATGAAAATTGTTGCAAATAAAAATTTCATCTACAAATTATTGCCATGTTTGCAAAAGGTTGGCTTGATGATAAATTAATGCAGTGAGAAATATTAGGATCATTATGAGTTCATTTTTCGTATGCAAATATGAATTTTGAAAGGTCACTTGAGAATGCTTTGGATTGGATGGGTGATCCTCGATCATTTCAGTTAATTTATGGAGGAAACTAATGAGCATAAAAATATTGAAAATCAAGACTTTTTGTCGACAAAATATGCAAATAATCTTGAGTAACTAGTGTAGAATTTTAAAATTGACTTGGGTTGTGAAGACAGCATTGATTAGAGGTTCTTTAATTTGGGTTTTGTGATTTAGAATCGCATCATTATGCAATTATGTTAATTTCAAAGGTTACCAAAAAATTAATTTGAACAAATACAAATTTTTCGAACCCAAAATCAGTAACTTTTTTTTTTGGCTAAAATTAGAATTGTTCTAAAATGTGTTATATTAAATTTCAATGACATTAAATTTTAAAATTGATTTTTAATTTTTTTCATGTTAAAAAATTTTATAAAATCTCTCAAATTCAGTATTTTTTAAAGTATTATAGTAAAAGTTTAATTACAAAACATGAATGACTATTAAAACTGAAAATAAAACAAAATTTTAACCAAAGAGAAATTCAAAGTATTCCTTAATTAAATATACATCCAGTGTGCCGCAATTCAATTGTTTAATTTTTTATCAATTAGAAATATAAGCGAATAAAATGAACGAAAAACAAACAACAAAATCAACCAAGCAAATCTGGAAAATGTGAATGGAATAATTTAATTAATTAGTTTGACAAATTTTATTACGCTTGTTTTAATTTATTTTTCTACAACCTGAAATGTGAGAAGAAGAACGAAAATGGAAAGAGAAGAAAAACTAAATTAATTTATTTGCATTATTCAGAAGTTTTTCATTTATTTTTATTTTTCTATCATCAAATAAATCATTTTTTGAGTGTGTTTCATTCGATTACAATAGGTTGATGCAGCTTTAATCTCCAATAGTTTAATTAATTAATATATATAGAATTTTTTTTCTTCACTTGAAATACAATATAATATATCTGCAGCTATTCCTTAAAGCGAATTAATTAATCTACAATGATAATTATCATAATATAAGTATTATAAGCTACCTGCTTCTTTACGACTAAGATTAAGATTCTTTAAATAAATTACAGAATATAATTATTTTCAAAATTACACTTTTTTACGTCCAATTTTTTCTACATTTTTTTTTTTTATTAATTGTTTTCTTTTTTTTGTTCATTAAGTAACTGAAACTAATTGTTTGTATGTGTTTGTGTATTATCCATTGTTAAAATTACAGTAAGGGAAAATTATGAGCCGTCAATCAAAAAACTGTACACAAAAAACTTAGAGGAGGAGACCAAAAAAAGTCTGTTTTTGAGATTTAATTGAGTTAAAAAGAGTTCCACAATTAACTCGGTCTTGCCAAGATACAACGTGCCATTGTATTAACACAATCATAGTTAATTATATCATGTTTTCCTCTTAATTGAACCGATAAATTGGCAATTAATTCCACTTTTCATAAAATTATAATTTATTAACATTATTTTATACAAATTTTATCACACTGAAATTTAATTTTTTTAATGAAAATTTTTTTGATGCCAAATTATGATTGAGAAAATCTCGATAGGGACAAGGTTATTTTAAATTTAGAATACTTCTTATTCACAAATATGTCATCATGTCGTGGATGGAAATTTTCATTTCTTGGAAAATTAAAATATTTCTTATTCTTTGTAATCATTATTATTTTTTTTTTTTTTTTGTTCGAGAAAAGCTTATTTAGAGGCACAAAATGGTTATAGAAAATAATCTTTTCATCTTCCTTATTATTTTTTTTTCTTTTAATCTGAGTGACTTTATAATCTTCTTTGGCTCATAAAAGGCTACGGAAGAATATTTGTAGGTGGTTTTAATTTATTTTTCTTTTCAGTTTTCCATAAATAATTGCATTGAAAATGTACATAAATAGAATTGAATCATTTGATATTCAAAAATGTTTAAAATTTTTTCAAGGCTTCCGCAGATTATAATCTTTAAAAGTCAAAGATTATAATCTTTGTATGAAGATTTTTTAAAGATTATAATCTCTGTATGAAGATTATAATCTTAAAAAAATCTTTGTATGAAGATTATAATCTTTGATTTTTAAAGATTATAAACTTTGTATGAAAGTTTTTTAAAGATTATAATCTTTGTATGGGATTTTTTCAAGATTATAATCTGCGGAAGCCTTGAATTTTTTAAAGTTTTTCGATTTTTGAAATATTTAATTTCAAATTATATAATAAAAAACTATCCTGCCCTTGACAGTAGTTCTGAGCACAATTTTTCCTTTACAAAAATGGACAATCAACATTTTTAAATATCAAACAATTCATGAAGTATCCTTAATGAGGTTCTTACAGGTAAAGTTTCTTACTATACACAACTATATCATTCTTTAGCTAACACAAAAAATGTGAATTTGTTTTCAACTAATAACTTCAAACATACAAATCGTCTAAATACATTGATTCTCAATAGGCTGTCGTTGGACCATGATGTACTAAATGATGATGATGATGACTAAAATGATTTAAATGATTCATAGTCTCGTGTGTTGTTGGGGTTGTTGGATGATACCAATCATTTGGATGTTGCGGATGATATAATAAATGATGATTATGATGACCTGCAACGAGCATTGATGCAGTGGCAGTTTGTGATGGTGAATTAGAATTGAGGGCAGGAGATGGTGCACTTGATGATGAATTTGGTGTTGTTGATGGTTGAGGTGGTGCTAATTGATTTGTATTCTGATGTATATGATGTGAATGCAAATGATGTGGATTTGCATGTGAGAGTGCATGCGGATGTGTAAGATGTGAGTGATGATGATAAGACGAATGCTGCTGACCTGTTGCTGAGATATCAGTAAATCTATTTGATGCTGCTGGCGATTTTGTATTGTTATTGTTATTCGCAGTTGTCTCATTGTTATTGTTATTATTATATTTTAAGTCATGTTGTAATCGTGATGGCGGCGTTTGTGTTCCACCTGTTACAATACTTGATGTACTCGATTCTTCTCCTTCACTGTCATATTGATGAACTGGTGATTTCTCATCGACTAAACTTCCATGAACCTGCAAGAATGATAAAAATGAAAAATTTATTATTTACTAGGAATTAATCAATTTTTTTATTTTTTTTTTTTTTAAGATATGCTGACACATTTCATCTTATGTTATGGAAATTCAAAATATGAAGCACTTATGACACGAAGAATAATAATTATTATGGCAGTTCTCATACACTTCCATTCCATAAATTTTCATGAATATTATTCAAAGTATGGAAAAAATTGATATTAAATTACGATAAGAGAAATAAGTGTTCATTTTTTATGCTACATAAATTTTATAAAAGGTACGAATGGAGAAAATAAAAGAAACTGAAATGTCATCATTCAATTTCAAACTTGCCATAACTTGCATACATAATGTAAGATGTATATTATGAATATGGTGTACTACAACTATTGGATGTGGACGAAAAAATCAGGAAATTTTTTTAAATTTATAAAATGGTTCGAAATTTCAGTGTTAAAAAAAACTGTTAAATTTTTGAATCAATATTTTTTTAAAATTAAAATAAACTGAAAATCCAACAAAAAACTTAGTTTCGTCCACATCCCAATGTAAAATGAAGCATCGAATAGCAAGAATAATGTTGTTTTGTTTCTCTCTTACCTTCATATGTTTCCTTAGCGATGATGGATGCGTGTAAGATTTATCGCAACCTGCCACTCGACAATTGTACGGCTTATCGGATGTATGTACGTGTGAATGTTTTTTCCTATCTGATGAATTAGCAAAACGCCTATCACAACCCTCGTGTTCGCATTTAAATGGTTTTTCACCTGTAAAATGAAAGAATGGAAAAAAAAAAATTAAATAAATGCAAGGCTTCCGCAGATTATAATCTTTAAAAATCAAAGATTATAATCTTTGCATGAAGATTTTTTAAAGATTATAATCTCTGTATGAAGATTATAATCTTGAAAAAATCTTTGTATGAAGATTATAATCTTTGATTTTTAAAGATTATAATCTTTGTATGAAAGATTTTTAAAGATTATAATCTTTGTATGGGATTTTTTAAAGATTATAATCTGCGGAAGCCTTGAATAAATGCCTGAATGGAAGCGAGAAAAATTTGTAATTCAAATTATTAATTATGTATTCATTTCGGTCATTTTTCACTATCTGTATGCATGGATTTATGATATGAATTAATTATCTGAAGGTGACATATGAAAAAAAGCACGAAATAATCTGTTATTGTATTCAAGTGAAAGCATTACAATCGATCAATTTGCCAGACTTTTTCTCGCCATAATAAAGAAGACCAAACAAAGAATTAATTTCCATATGTTTTGATTCATGTAATTTAGCATATAAACTGGTTATAAACATTATGTATGCTTCGTCTCATTCCACTCTTTACTCTGTATTTTCTTCGCTTATATTAAATTTACATATCATTGCCTGTATATAGTGTTACATTCTCAATGTTGTTCAGTTCAGTTCCTTAAAGTCTGTTTTGAAACATGAAATTTGTAAAACTTGTAATTTTAATTGTTTTATGGATGTTCTTTTTCTTTGAATCCCATTCCAAAATCTTCACAGAACAAGCCATAAAGAAGAAGCAAAAATTAACTTTTGGCCAAATGTGCTATTTTTTCTTTGGCAATAATGAGGAAGTCAAATTCTAAAAGTCAACTATGGTGTTGTAAACAAAGTCCTTCATGTCTTCAATTCCCTTTAAAAGGATGATTTTCTTTTTGTGTTGAAATTCTTGTAAGTTCTAATATTGATTTATGGCTGTACATGTTGTAAAACAATTGATTTTTATTGGCACTTTTCAGAAAAATTTCTGGTTTCATAAAAATTAACTTTTCTGCTTAAAAGGACTTTATGGATTTGAATATTATGGTCAATTACTTTGCAAAACATGTTCAGGTATGGAAATATATTTTTTTTTCATTGCAAGGATACAGCTATATTTTATGGGTAATTTAAGAGAATTAATGATTTATTGCTGGATGTTTAGCATTTATTGCAATTTCAAATTTTAGCGGGAATTTTTTGTTAACAAAATTAAATTTAAGTTTACAAGAGGAAGCAGCACATAGAAAATAATCTACAAATGATTCAATTTTCTTTAACAACATTTTATATCCACTGTCACACCCAAATTACATTCATAAACCATTCATTCAATATTTCTCAAATTCCTTAATCCACAATAAACAAGTAAAAGTATCAAAAATCTCAATGAAAATTCAAAACGAAAGAAGAAACAAAAAAATAAAAAAATATATTTGTAAAATGTCAAAAATTTATGAGTTGTCCAATTTTCTTAAAATGATGATATTTATAATATTCTAATGTAACAGGCAAATGATTTCAGTCTTGGAATAAATTTTTATATTTTATTGCCCTCAAGTCTCGAGACGATATTCTGTGTCTGACTGAATATTCAAAAATGAGAGACAAAGAGGGAAATAAAATTTTTTATGTGTTATATCTGAAAATGTATCTCGATATGATACATAAAGAGACAGTCAGTGAGTAAGTGAGATGGAGTGAAAAAAAACTTCAACATTCCATAAATTTGTAAATGATAATATTTTACGGCACGCGTATTAATTATAGTTGTATTTTCAACATTTAATGTGGTTTCTTTCGATCTTCTTCACTTTTTCTTTCTTTTATTTTTTTATGTCTCTGCCTGATATGTGCTCTCTTATAATTGGAATGCATCATAATCATATCAGAATCCTCCTTTAATTAGAATTTTATAGATAGACTTCAAATTTCATGCAATCTCAAATGACATGGACACCCGAGAATGTCAAAATGCAGGTGACTATAAAAATAAGAGTCTAGAAATTAAGTGGAATTTAAATATCTCGTGATTCATCTGTCACCAGACAGCATAAACTAACAAAACGAGACAAATAATGCGCCATAAAATCCAAACAAATTTGTTTTAGATTTTCCCTTGGTCATAAGCAGTGATATTAGTGGACTATCACAGTGTAAGATTAATAGTTGTCTGATAAGATTAAAATTTATTATAGAAATTATCTTACTGTAATGATTTCTCTATCTAATTTCGTGTCTAATTGTGGCGTCTAATATTCAAATTTTATTTCAATTCTGTTTTCTTCTAAGCCTTCTTGATTTATTCAAGCGATATTAATTGTACGCATGTTTAGAAATGAAATGAATGAGAGAAATTCTTGTGGTCTGTCCATCTATCCAAACATACATTTTATTCGTGCACATATAAATTCAACTTCTGGACTAAGAATATCATACGAAAAAAAAAGATTCGAAGAAGAAGAAGGAATACAAGATTATTATCTTGAATTTTTATTGCTTGTTCTCTTATGTTTCTTTCCCATTCCCTCCTCCTCATTTACTTATTCAACACTAAAGTCACCATACAAAATATATCTGATTTTAATTAAAACGAAATCCAACTATTGGATTTATTGAAAAGACATAAATGAATTTTTGAGAACATTTTTCTTATTCCTTTAATCTCTGTTCAGAAATTTTGATGAATTTGTATATAATTAACAACATAATAATCTCAAAACGTCAAATTGTATTGTCAGGAAGTTGTTAAATTTGATACAACAAATCAATCTCTATCCTTCTCTGCTTGAAATGTGGAAAAGTCAATTGAATTGACATAAAATTCTGATCATCGATGATCATCTTGAAATTCTCACAGATGTTGATGTCTTTGGGTGAATTTTACATGTTTTAATGAGTTTTGCAAGATATACAGATGTGTTCATACAAAAATGTTACCGTTTTTAACGGATAAAAATTTGAAATTTTCAAAATTTTGTAAACACTAACACAATGAAAAAAAAATTGTAAAATTTTGTTTCTCAAATTTTTAGACTTTTCATTTTGTTTTCGTGCTCAAGAAGCATTAGAAATGATAATTAACAATATAAAAATGCTATTGTAAACACAAAAATGAGATTCAGTGAACAAATTTGAGTCAAAAATCAAAATTTAATTTAGAATTTTTTTTCACAAATTTTTTTCATTTGTTTGTTTACAAATAGAAAAAAAGCGTATGGTCAAGTATGGTCGAGTATACTTTGTATGAACACATCTATATATCTTGGAGTTTTGTATGTGCTTTATGTGTTTTAAGATTTCTAATAATTAAATTAAAGAGGAGTAGAACTAAAAAAAAATCAAAACATTGTAAAAAAGATCTTCAACTATGGCATTTCTAAACGGGATTCAAAACTATGACACTAAGCCTGAATATTTAGAAATAAGTTTTTTTCTCGTTGACCTATCTTTTGAGCAATGATTCCCACCAAAATGATTACTCAAAGCAAAACCCTAATCAGAATACTTGACAGAAGAACAAGGAATCATGCAAAAAGTCGTTAATCATTTAACATTTCTTCATGATTAAAATCTTGTATCTGTTCATATTTATAAGTCAAATTGATTTTATCAATCTTCAATTCCTAATGAATTTAAAATCCGAGAGAGCTCATTAATCAAAAGCAATATTCTGTGTTTTTATATAAGTCACGACATTTACAATACACAGAACAACAAGCGAGTAAAAAGAATTGATTTAAATGTTTCCCGAATGTGCTTAATCGTACAGAAAATAATAAAATATAAATATATATTTTTTCACTTTTCAATTTTTGCTGCCAAAGCAAGTCAGTCAGTCAGTGCATGTCGCTCATCTCCGCCTTCATATTTCACATGAATATTTGGTACACACTGTCTGCTGGATGTATGGTTTTGAAAAATAATAATTAAATGAATCATTTCGACAACAACGTCGACGACGAAGATATTTTTTTCCTCGTCGCTGTATACAATAACAGTTATGCATGAATACAAATCAAGTACACTCGCTGTACCGTTGCAGGATATAGTCTCTTGCTACCCTATAACAACTATATTCTCGCTCTCATTTACAATAACATTATGTTGAGGGCGACATAAACCATAAAACATATTTATGATAAACTTCAAATAAACAATTTAATAATCCACACCGTAAAACATTATTAATATTCTCATTACAATTTTATATATTTACATTGGGGGATGATTGTTGAACGAGCGTATGCATTGGATTTTGTCGCACTTTTGTCTTTATCTCTCTCGGTATATGTGTAATGTTAATAATGCGGAACAATTTATTTTGATTCATTCATAAATTTTAGGTCGTTTTTCTATTGATTTTAGTGGCTTTGTTTACTTATAAGAATTTATCAAATATGTGAGAACTTTTTAAACAAAAGTCAAAAGACTATGAATTTTGCAAATAAAAAAAATATTTTAATTTAGTTAAATATTTAAAATGATAATAAATTCTTCGAGGTAAATCGCGCTAACAGCAACTTAATCACACGTATCAATACTCTTATTTAGTATAATTTTCCTCTTGGTCTCACTCTCTCGGGACATTTTAATTTGAAAAGTTTTTCCGAGTAATAATAACATAGCTGCAGTAGATGTCAGAGAGCAAAAAATGAGGGTGGCAGTACGCCTCGGAAAAATCCCTGCTCTTGTCATTGAAATTGTTTGGTGGAAATTTAAATAAAATATTAAAGTCATATATCATAAATTTCCTTTTTTTCATCCCATTCATGATATTCGCCCTCGAAAGAGTCAACTGCGAGTGAAAGGGAAAATTTTCTCGCTTTTATTATGTTCTTTTTTGTTGATAGTGTATATGCGGTTCAATGAAATGAAATTATTTTATACATAATATATACCATGAATGAGTGAGACTCTATTGTCAATGTCATTGAAATAGAAATTAAAAAATGATCAATTTTTTTTATCGTATCCAAGCTAGGATAACACGAGAAAGAAGGAAGGTCAGCATCGTCATCATCAAGTAAAGATCAATCACGTAAGATATTAAAAGCGAGTGAAAAAGTGATTAAAAAACAAGCAACATCATCCAGTCATCTGGTTATTAAGAAGAATGAGAAAATGATGGATTACAAGACAGGTTACTAGGTTAGAATAACTTCATTGCCTTTTTTTCTCAAATTCTTACTCTCTACAAATCTGCTTCATAATAGCTAATTTTATGAGATTTTTTATAAACATTACAAAATATTGTCAAATCATCGTTACCAAATTTGTTATTTCTTCAGATATTTGTTGCATAAGAAGAATAAGATCGATTAAGAAGGAGAGAAACTGGTTAATTGTCATTAAAAATTGAATAACCGCAATTAGCATTTGCAAAAACTTGAATAATTTACATTTATCTGAGATCTAGAGATGAATTTCAATCTCAAATTGAAATATTATTAAAATTTTATGATTTGACTGATAAAAACAGATTGATTTAAGTTTAAAGAGATATTATTAAATCTAATAATCAAATTAAAGCTTGATTAAAGCAAATTTTGCGATATTCTTAAAAATTGAGTTGAAATTCAAAATAAATTTAGTTAAATTCAAACTAAATTTGTGTTGGCTGCTTGAAAGTAAAATTTTTGTATTTTCAACTACAATACATAAAATGAAAGATTTCTAAAAGTGGATATGTAAGATTTTCACTTTCATTTTTTTTTCTAAAATTTAAAGGTCATCAAAAAGTGAGAATAGAAAAAGAAATGGATCTGGATAATAAAATATCATCCCGATCCCTCAATTAAAACTGTCTTCTCCTTGATCTTTATTCTTTATAAGTCTTAAATGACTAATAATTTATTACTTGATCAACCTTTCTTTCTTTTTTGAAATAAAATATAAATAAAAATTATTTTATATGGACAGAAAGAATCATAAGACTTTACGATTATGTTCTTTTAATAAAATTTCAATCGTATCGTTTTTCAATAAATTTTAAAATCATTATATTACAAATTTTTCTTCAATTGACTGTAAATGGGTTTTATTCAAATTTAGAGAAGAATGCATCGATGCATAAACATTAATGAGAAAATTTATTCATCCCTCTTTGAAAAAAGAAAAATAATTAACAGTAAAATTCATAATTCGAAGGTGTTTTTCAAATATTTTTATATTCTCCACCTTTTTTCTATAATTTTTTTTTAAAAGAACAATGATTGCACAAAAGGGTTGTTTATGAACACATTTCTGTTGTGTTGATGTAAACGAATCCTTTTGCCTTTTCGTCATTGTTTCTTGTTATTCTATTGTAAATGATACATAGATTGTATATAGGAACAGAACAGAACAAAACACAAAAAAAGTAAAGTTTCTTTGTCGAAAATCGTTTCCAAGAAAATTTCGACTTTTTTTCTACCTTCATTTCTAAGGGTTATATGCTATCTATTTAACTGACTTTTTGACTTATTTTATGTTATGTGTGGGTCCCATTCTAGGTAGAATAAGTTTTACAAGATATTTGTTATTGTTACATGATATGTTAAATGAGATAAAAGCTAATCAGAATAGAATATGAGACCCTCAACTTTGATAGATGATGGGAATTTAACTAACTCTCTTCTACTTAATAACATCAAGTGGATGTTGTTGTTGTTGTTTTCTGCTCCTCTTATATTATGTTTATCTTTATTTGTTGCCATGTTAGAACGATCAAAAGGCCATTAAACATGAATTGATTTTACACCTGTGCGTTTACTTTTTCTTACGATTTCTTTATGGCTGATTATTTCTGATTAACTAATGAGATTTGCATAAATTGTTTATGTTCTTTGAATATCAATGAAGAGAATCTTCTTATTCTCTTTCTTTTATTTTTTGCTAATCCAAAACTTCCTGTTACGTCTTCACTTGTGAATACTTTTGAGAATCTTTCCTCTTTTTGTTATTATTTATTTGAATGCTTTCTAAGAATAGTTAAATGTTGATCCAACATTTTTATTTCCAGATAAAATGGGCGATTAATAATCAATGATTTAAAGTCATAATGAAATTTTTAGAGAATATTTTATACTTTTCACAAGGGTTTGTCAGTGATTTAAGTCACAAGAAACTAAACTTGAATTCTATTATTTTCTATATAATGGAATTATGAGGAATTGTATATTAATTTTGATTTGTAAAATAATTTAAAAAATTGATGAAGTTTAAAATAAATTCAAAAAAAAAGTTGTCAAAACTGTCGCAAATCACTAACCAAATCTGAGATAATTTGGCAAAAAAATAAAGAATATTAAATAAAACAACGCCATAAATATTTGAATAATTTCTCACTGAACGAAGTAAAAGAAAGACGAAGAAAGAAATTAATGAAAAAACTCTCGATCCTAACGAGCGTCATTGACAACTTTAACATGTTTATTTTGTGGTTTTTCTGAACAAGACGAGGAACGAAAAAAATGAAAAAACGAAAAAAATATTTACACGAATATAAATCAAAAGTTTTATTAAAACTAAAAATTTTATTAATGGAATTTCACTAGCAAACAAAAGAGGAATAAAAGAGGTGAACGATGAGAGAGAAAAATCAATTGAAAATAGCCCTCACATGTGCTAAGACTGAACGTGTTGAGATTTATCAATTATTATCTCCAAAATAAAATCAATTCAGCAGTTGAATTCCAAATTATGAGCAAGAACTTGAATGTAGTTTGAACGGCAAGGATGGAATCGATTTACAACAAAAAAGTAGGATGTGTTACAAAACAATAGACAACATACAACACGTCATCAACAGATAAACAACAATCATCAGTAAACGTAAAAATCTGCCAGAACATTGTCCCTTTATACCATTTGCTATAAAATTGTACTTTTTCCCTTCTTATGCGCAAAATAGAGATGTTACGCTACATTTTATTGAGGGGTTGGAAAAATATCTTGTTTCCACCATATTGTTTTTCTATTTCTATTTTTGATTTCTATCATTTCATGAAAGATATTATTATTCTTCTTGTTGCTTTGCTTACTTTACCCTTCTTTTTGTGCTGCATACAAACGTAAAGTTCTAGTTATTTTGAAAAACGACGAAAACGACTTTATTGTCGGTGTAATCTAGTCATCTACACATTTCTCTCTTACTGCTGTTGCTGTTCAATATCTCTACATAAACATTATATGAACAGAGTATAGACTAAATGGGATTTAGATTGTCAGAGGAGCTTTCTTATTTTTCTTTATTGTTTTCACTCGTATTTTCAACTAAAAGGAGGATTTTAGCGCGTTTTTTGAAGAAGTTGCGTTTGTTTTAGGATGGCTTGTAAGCCAGAAGACTTTAATATATTCCAATTACAGCGTGATTTGTGAATTAAATGAACATAACCTCGAAAGTTTCAATTTAAATTTTTATAAAATCCTCAAAAGTTTAAATTTTGAAAACCTGTTAAATTATAATTTTGTGCGTCATTGCCACACAATCGCAACATCAACTGAAAATTTCTTTATCGACTTTTTTCAACTTAATGTTGTTT
The DNA here is from genome assembly GCA_026123125.1 of Chironomus striatipennis. Lineage (NCBI taxonomy): Eukaryota > Metazoa > Arthropoda > Insecta > Diptera > Chironomidae > Chironomus > Chironomus striatipennis. The sequence goes on along the minus strand of CM047393.1, from coordinate 22,375 downwards.
AACATCGAGTTTGGAAAAAGCTTGAAGAAGGGATGGAAAATTTATGGTCGTTGTCGTCATTTCATTCCATTCAAAGAGGCTTTAAAGAGATTTTGATGAGCGTTAAATTACATTTTTTGTGTGTCTTATTGATTTTTCCTCCTCGGTTTCAAAACAACATCAGATGATTTCTTCTATTTACAAGTGCGAGTCACATAAAGAGACTCAAATGGAAATATTATTAGGCGCCCGACGTGCGACGATGATAAAAAATAAATACACAAAAAATTAAAGCTTGATCAAATTTTGATAATCGGAGTCCAATTAGGCCAATTTGTGTAAAATTCTCTATCCTGATAACCATCTAAAGACATTAATATTTCTTTTTATTTCGAAAGGCACCAAAACATTTTGTCTCTCGTTAAACTTTTTTTTTTCTCCTCAAATGATAATAAAATGTTAATAAAACCAAGATATAAAAATTAAATGGGGAAAGAGAGAAAGAAGGAAAAAGAGACAGAACAAAAAATGAGTAAAAAATTTTATGGAAGGTCCCTAGATAGAACTCTAAATAGTAATTATGTGAAAATTAATTCCCCAGTTGAATCTATAATTATTATCCCTGATTAATTATACCATAACATCTAGATCTCAAATTTAATTCTTTCGTCACTTTATTATCTTTTTTTGGTGGAGCAACAGTGTTGAGAGTATAAATTTTCTGCGACTTTTATATTGCTTTTATATCTTATAATTTTCATATTCTAGTCTAGAACTGTGATTAGACTTAGTTTTAATTGGTTTTAATTTCTTAGATTTTATTATAGCTTGTAGTGTTAGGTATCATATTTGAATGATGATTTACGTTCAGTTTTCTTAATATTCTCGCAATTTGAGATTTATTCAGCAAAGTATTGTAGTAATTCAGCTCTATTCAGCGTTTTCTTTCTTAATTCAGCAACTTGAATTCAGAATTATTCTACAATCTTTGGCTATTATTCAGCAAAATGAACAAATTTTCATCAAGTCAACTCTGCGAGACCAAAAACTAATGTATAAATAAAATTAAAAATTAAAGAAGCAATTCCAGTTGACACAAAGAGCAGACAGAAGAAAATTATGTTGTTGTCGTCCGAAACGGAGAGAAAAATTTAAACGCACGACAAAACTTGCTATCATGAATGTTACATCTAAATGTCATTAATCGACTCCTTTTGCTTACCCACAAAAAATAAAGATTATTTTATTGTGTGGATTGGAGGAAGAAATAAAGGAGAAGTGGAGAGGTAAAATTAATGAGCTCTAATAAGTTTCTTTATTGGTGACAATTTGTAACAAAAAGTTGAACAATAACATCACGGCATGCAAATGAAGCATGAAATTTGCCAGTAAAATGATATTTTGCGTACCACTGAATGTGGTGAATTATTGCATGTAATTTATACGCATTATTTATCATCCATGTAATATAAAGAAGATGATGTGAAAGAAAAAGAAGAAAAATGTGCAGTATAAGCATTGGAAATGGTTGAATTTGTTGTGGCAAATAGAGATATTTAACTCACAGTTTTTATGCACTAAATGCTCTCAATCACCATTTCAGGTAAGGTAATTGAATATCTTCAGAGATGAACGTACATGAAGTCTATATGGTAGAATGTGTCTAGTCACAAAGCTTCATTAATTATGTTGCTCAATCACTATAGGACATTTCACTTCAAAATTATTTGTTTTTCATCTACGCCAGACTTTATGATGATGACGACGTCGTACGCATCACAAGAAAATGGATTTTTACTAGCTCGTATTGTGGCATTTACATGGAATCTGGGATGAAACTCAGGCAAATACCAATTATTAGAACACATTCCACATTGGTTTCGAAAATAATAGTCGAATGATCTTGATGATGATGAAACAGAATTGGAGATGGTATTGTCTGCAGAATATGTCACATACACCATTTCAATCTCATCTAGAAAAGATTCTTTCATTCTTAATTATCATTTTTGACATATCTTCTCTTCATTTCTTCACTTGAAGTATGTGGGAATGGTCAGTTTTCAGTTCATTGTGAGAATGCAACATACTTTAAGGAATTTTTGTTTAATCGATATTTTAAGTTTTAAATTACCTTTTGTTATGATTTTAAAATTTTTGTAAATTTTTAGAATTTTCCTTTGAATTTAGTGACAAAATTTACAGGCCTACATTTGTTTAAATAAGAACCATGTTAAATAATACCTAGGAATATATTTAAAACTTTATACCTTTTTAATTGAAAACAACACAAAAAATAAAAAAAGGGTGTAAAAATATAAAAAATTCAAAAAATTTAAAATCTTTAAATCATTTAAAAATAAATTCCTTAAATTTCAGTCAATGCTCACCTAAAACATTCGTTTAAGAAACATAAAAAATTTAACGTTTTACTGCTTTAATGATTAATGATATTTTATATATTCCCAATGTCTGTATCGCGATGAGAATGTGTGTTTATAAATAAAATCAGAATCATTCTCATCACAATATATATATTAATAAGAATAATAAACGACTTATTGCTTAAATGTTTTTACATATTCTTCTAAATGTGCTACAAAAGGGAGTTGAGAACGAATCAAGATACATGTTAATAAAATAATTGAACAAAAAAATTTGAATTTATTTGCCACAATTTACAATTTATATTATATTATGCCTTAAATATATTCATCGCTGAGTAATCAGATTACGAAATGTTTTTCTTTTCTCTTCTTTACTTTTTTTTTGTTGTTTAGTGCTACATAGTACATAGTACATAAGGTACATGTTAAATTCCCGAAACCAACAACAGCAGCCGCAACAGTAACACGAGAAATGAAATAAATAATAAAAAAAAATATGAAATGGAATGATGAAGGAGAAAAATGTTGGACATGGCATGATTGGCATTTTCATACAGCACATACAAAAAAGTTAATATCGCGTAAAATAATTTGATATGAGTTGGCAAACGAATTTTATTTTACATTTATTCCTTTTCGTTTAGTTTCATTTTTTTTATTATTATTATTCATATACTTTTTATGCTACGAAATCAAAAGTTTTTCTCATTCTTCTTTTGTTTATTTGTAAATATCAGTTCATGTCCGTTTCTGAGTCTGAGATACACGTGATGATGTTTTGATATTTAATTTGATAAAGCGTTTCAAATAAATTGTGGGAGCTAAATGTTCAACACGATCGTTTAGCAGTGTAAAGGTTGGTTTGAATTTGAAAGTGTATTTTTGTGCTAAATTCAGCTAAATTGCCAAGATTGAAACAAAAGTTTACAAAAATTAGCCCTTCACCCACATTTCTACAATTCCAATCAACTCACCAAGACAATTCGACAATGAGAGCATATAAATGCTTGGTAATTGCTAATAATGAATTATTCACTGCAAATACACTTCAATTGATATGAATTCCGTTACATAAATTACAATAAATGCACAATAAAAGAAAGGGAGAGAATAAACTAAATCTATGGCAGACTATCTGACTGCAGCAGCATAAAAAATCGAGACAAATTTTTTGCCATACAGTTCATCCGAAAAAAAGAAATATAATAAAAAACAATTGACTCTGGAGTATATAAAGATCATGATAAAAATATATTTTTCATATAATTTATTATCTTTATTTACATGCAACAAGAACATAGAGCATACAAACAACATATCTGGGAAGAATGATCTTTTTTCGTGTATGAATTGAATGTTGTAGCATAAAACTTATGTTTCCTTTTGCTTATGCTGCACATTTGTTTCAATCCTATGCTTAATTTTTAAGCTTTTTTTAGGGAGGAAATTTTCTAGACAGTTCCGAGTCTCCATTTGCCAATTTTGTCAATCAAGTTATCTGTGATTGAGACACAGAAGAACGAGCACGTGATGCTAGTAAAAAATTTAAGAAATTCCCATACCGTACATATTTTTATTGCCGTTGCCATTTGGCCATATTCTTCTCATTCTCATCTTTCGCTTCCAGCCATATTCATACATATTTATGCAAAAATAAAAGGCACGATTTTTCTCAGGAAAAAGTTCCCAATCAGACCACAACAACATAGTGCATAAGCGCGCGATTAAGAGGAAGAAAAATGTATGTATATTTTTATAACATTTCATCTTATTGAACCAAATATCATTGTGGAAGATGAAGACAAAGACATAAAAAGAAAATACAAAAAAAAAACATTTTCGGAAATGTTTAACAACAAGTTCTCGGTTCTGCAATACTTTCCTTTCCTTTCACATGAGCATATAATGTAATTGAAAGCATCGCAATCGAGAAAACAAAGAAAATAAAAAGTTATTATAAATTATTTTTCCACCTTCTCATGAATTGTGAGGGATCTTTTTTTCAGGCATTCGTTCATTTTTTATTGCTTTAACACGTTGCCAAAAACCACGTTGATTTCTCAGAGCATTATTATGTTTTATTATTATCTACATTATGTTGAATGAAGGAAGGAGAAAAAGAAGAAGAGGTAAGACTGAAATGAATGAGTCATGCATGGAAAGAGCCAATGGAATGAATGTTTGTTATTGATTTATCTGCTCTAATGTTGAGAATTCACTTTGGTTTCTGAAAAATTTGGGAACTATTGAATGGAAATTAATTTCAGGGTTGCAAGGCAGGCGGCCTGCGCAGGCGAAAACCGCACAAATTCTCGATAATTTGTACGGTTTTGATAGAAAAACCTTATAAATTATGAAGAATTTGTACGGTTTTCGCCTGCGCAGGCCGCCTGCCTTGCAACCCTGATTAATTTTTATAGCAGAAAAGTTCCTAAATTCAGTTAAAACTTGCTAAACGACACAGAAAAGAAATCTTTAACTTTCAAAAAAATTAATCCTAAAACCTACCCAATTCTCATGCAGTTCATATTGATTTTTCTAGAACTTTAACATTTCCACACATTTTTTTATTGCCTTTAATAATTTGCCTTGCTAATGACTATTGATTCCAACAGAAAAAGACCCAAATCAAATTATTCTAAATGTCTGTAAAAGCATTGATTTTGTTTCAATTTTGACATCAAACAGCAAAAAGAAATGCCTTATTTACATCAAATATACGTAAGTAGCTATGTAATGATTTTTATATAAATAGGAGGGTCAAGGTGCTCTGACAAGAGAAATGAAATGAACCAAAATTTCTTCTTAATTTTCTTCATACAACTCTATTTAAAATTGAAGTAGAAATTCCACCTTTTTCACTTGAATGAGTAACAGAGATTGGGGAATAAACAAACAAGGCTTACCGCAATTTACAACAACAATAACAACTGGAATTGAAATTTATGTGTAAATTAAGAATTATTGAAGCATCAATTTCAGCCAGCAAACCAGTCAGTTCGTAGAGAATCTGAAATTCGCAGGTGAAGCAATTTTACAATAAAACTGTAGGGTATTGCGCTAAGTGTTATATACGTGAAATGTTTACTAATTAAAAGCACTTGATTGCCGTTCAATTTTTCAAACAAAACATGTGTTAATGTGTACAGGAAGGTAATCGAAATTAAAATTCTTTACGTACTGCTCGCCTTATCACACAGTAGTCTCTCGCATGGAATTCTTTAAATTGACAACTTTTTGCCATTGGATTCATATCGAATTTCATTACGCGTTCCACCTTTAGAACCAAATTTCTTTTTTGCTTCTGGACACAAATAAAAAATTCCTTTTAATCGCTTAATCTCATTTTTAAAGAACAGCAGCCTCTGAATGAAGAGGGAGCAAAACAGAAATTGAAATTGAATATTTTTTGCTTGCGTATGTACATAAGGTATTTTATTGATGAATCAGCATTTGGCGAAAAAAAAAGATTTCCATACAAGTTGATTTCGTTGCTATTCCAAACATTTATGGGAAATATTTCACTATCAGCCGTCATAACATTTACAATAAATCGTTTTCAACAGAAACTGACAAATTGTTTCATGTTAATTTTGTATATATTTTTTTGGTTTTTTTCTAAGGCATTTGAACATGACATGACATGAGCTTTAATGGTAAACTGACCCATCATCTTCTGACTCTTTAACATGAAAAATTCTTGTATGTTTACGTAAAATTAAATTATTCAGGTTTTCTGTGTGAGGAATTTTTGGAGATCTTTAAGATATTTTATAGCATTAACCTATTGGCAATGTAGAGCTCTATATTTCCATAATTCATAATTTTTATGGTGATTTTCAGGAACACACAAATAATACTCACAGGATGGGATAGATAAATGTTATAACATAACAGTCAGCACGTGTAGGATGGAAGATTACATTACTATTCAGAAATAGTCCATGTATATGTTTGTATAAGACTTGATTTTTTTTTTTTTTTTTTTTTTTGAAATTTAATCAGAGAGAAGTTTTATTAATCGTCAATCATTTCGCTCGTTTTTCTATTCAGTTGCCTCACAGGAATTTGTTTATTTATTTATTTTTTTGCTTGCATATACATCTGACACATTTCATATACTTTTATGTGAATTGATAATTTTATTTCTATATTTCTACATTCTTCGTGTCATGAGAGGTCTTGAAATAATATTTTAAACAACATCACGCATACTCTTTTTTTAAGCTATAAAATGTGAAGTTTAAGTGATAGTTTCTTGTCTATTTGTTTTATTTTATGGCCAACACAGCTAAATTTCTTTTTATTTCATCATTTAATAAAATGATATTAACATAGAAAGATTTAAGAATTTGTCGATAAAATTTCGCAGAACAAATTTATAGATTAGATAGATATGAATTTATTACCTTAGAGGTATTAATTGTACAATAAAAGTTGTATAAAAAAAATGGAATATCAAATCAATTATAGTAAAGCAATAACAATTAAGTTTGAACATAAAAATAAAAAGCAAGATAGAAAGATGTAAAAAGGACTTCGGCTAATTGAAACTCGGACATTGAAACCGCGATTTATTATTGTGGAATATGAAACGAGGCTTTAGCATGTTTTCCATGTGACTGACTAATGGTGTTTAAAAGTCACTTTACGTATGGATTAAGTTTTAAAACTTATAGAATTGAAGTATGTATTGTTTTTAAAAATTAAAAGAATCGGAAGTTTAAAATTAATTTAAAGAACTGTTTACTAATTTTTAAGTTTATTTCAAATTATTTAAATTTTGGAAAAATGCGCTCCAATTCTTAAGTTTCATTTCTACCTCTAAAAAAACGCTTTCGATTTCTGTTTTCAACATTTTATAATAAATGATGTGGTCCAAAATATGCGAATATAAATTTTTCGATGTAAAAAATATTATTAATTTATTAGATTTCGTTTTGTTCACATTTTTATGTCTTTAGAAGATTTTTTTTTTTTGTTTTCTTCTGTCTTTCCTTTTTCTTCCTTTTTTTTTGGCAAAAGGCAGAAGATTTTTTTTTTGTTCAAATCGCATTCGTATTGTTGTCGAAACAAAGGTCTTATGTGAAGCGGGAAGAGAATGAAGATAAAGGAAAAGATACACACAATGAAGGAGGAGAATTGTCGGGTTTTGATGTGGAAAATTGAGACGAAATTTATGAAAACACCTGTCTTGAACAGAGAGAAATATTGAAATGATATAGATTACATAGAAATTGAGAATATTGTATTGTTGGAGGTACGATAAAAATGTGTAAATATGAAGAAATCAAGCCACAAGTCGTTAAATTTGTCGATCTATGTAGAAAATATTTTTTAAAGGTCGTAAATTTTATTTATTGGGCTATTCTGATCATACCTTTTAATTGCTTTGGGATAATCGTTAAATAAACTGAATTTTTTGACCTGATTAAAAACTTTTTTATTTTGTTATATCTGTTCGATAAAAATCATCATTAATGATGACGATAATGACCTTCAAATTGAATGAATATCCGCAAAATAATTTTATTATTCGCTCATCATAGCATCGGAGGTAATAATAAAGAGAGAAGTGTAGGAATAAAAGCAAATAAAGCATCAGGAACCAAACTTGAATTACAATAATAAAATTATTATTAGCATTATTTTTATTGCTATTATTTTATAAAAAAAACAGCAATAAATTCATAAATTAATTTTTTTGTTATGTATACACGAAATTTTATATATACACATTCATGAGAAGTTTATATGAGAATTATATTTCTTGTACTTTTCATTTTTCCCTTGAAGGCAAATTTGTGGCAATTTTTATTATGCATATTAAAGTTTTTAGTGTGCGATTCGCGATTTATGGTTCCATGCACCTCTTTTTGTGAGAAAGAAATGATGTTGTTTGGAACAATAAGAATTATTATTATTAGTCAATATTTTTCGAATGACATTTTAAATTTTTATGTGATTAACATGAAATTTGCATTCTTTTTTTGTGATTTATATCGATGATTATTGTATTTGCGATGAATAATAAAACTTTTAAATTTGCAAAATTATCTAATAATTAAATTAAAGTAAAATTCCTTCAAAATTTTTAATTCCTTCAAAATTTTTAATTGATAACTTGAATTGAAATGAAATGGTTTGCAAAACACAAAGGGGATGCAACTATAAATTTTATATAAAAATTTAAATTCTTTCTTGACAGTTAAATTTTAATACAAAGAATTAAGTTCATTGTTCATAATAAATGCAATGTTTTAGTATCATCTGTTACAATTCCATTGTCATGTCATTATATAAACTAATAATATTCATGAAACCAATAGTAGACAGGAAAAAATGCATGAGTAATGATGCTAAAGGTGTTTACATTTCGTCCCTTCCATTTTTTTCTACAATATCCTACGATTGATGATAATCTCTTCGCCATTACAGTTCTTACTTCCATATGATAATAATGACAATACAAATATGCTCATGTATGTGTACATTAATAATGTTTCGAGTCATTCCAGGAAGATTAGGATCACATCTTTATTGCTCTATATTATAATTATTCAATTCATCCCTTTTCATTTATTATTAAATTTTTATTTCCAACAAAAAATTGTTTGTATCTGCTCTCATTCAAGCCTATTGTGTTGAATAGGTGATCATCACTCTATCAGGAAATACGCAGGCGAAGGAAGAAGTTTGTATATAAAAGTGTTAAAAACCGTGAAATGTGAAGATATATATGAAATTTTCACGGAGGGGTGAACTTCTAATCCTTAACTATAGATACAATGAGTACTCAAAATGCAATGGGCTTTCTTTTTTCATAAGTATGGCAATAACAAAAAAAATAGAGTAAAGAATTTTTTAACCATTCACGCGAGGCAATAAAAGATTTTTTTGCATAATTTCTCAATTACGTGGTAGCAAACCAAAAATATATTGTGAATTATACGCAGCAACAGTAAGTTATGGAAAAACTTTTATCGCAAAAAATCCTTTTGTTCTTTTTTCTTGCTCACTTAAAGCAGAATAAAATAAAAAAATGGAAGATAATAAAGTTGCACCATTTCATCGAATCCCTTTCACTTTCCTCCGTGAAACAAAGAAATTCTCACATTTTTCTTTATCATCCCCATAAAAATGTTAAATTCAGAATTTTCTTTTGCTGTTTTTTACTCGTTTTCCTTTTTTTCGAATCCCTCAGCATCATGAATAAATTACACATTTCATCGCACATATTTTTAGCTTAATGTTGTGCTGAGTATGTTTTTTTTGGGTATGCAGTTTGACTGTTAATGTTTTTTAAAGTTGAATTGAGCGAAATCCTTTACTGATTTCAGTTAATTACTTTTAACTAAAGTTTACTTTTAACTTTAGTACATAAAAGTAATTAACTGAATTCAGCTAGATAGTTATTGAATTAAGCAGAATTCAGCTAAACGTATCAAAATTTAAATAAGAACTTCACAAAAATAAAAGACGTCACATCCACCCATCAGATGTGAGCTTGAATCAATCTTTTTATTTTGCCTCACCAGGATTTACATTTAAACTGAATGAGAGTGAAGCAACAGAAAGTCACGACCTAATAAACACTGATGTGAATTATTAGCAATGTAACAGAGAAACAAAAAGCTGCAAGGGATATTAAAAGGTATTTTCTTTTATCATCATAAATTCCTCTCCTTCTTCTCCTGTTTGTTTCCCAATTTTAAACTTCTATGAATCTGTTGTTGAGCTTACAAAATAGCATCAAGCAGAAGCACCAATAACAACAACAACAACAGCAAATATAATAAAATTGTTTTGAGAATTATTTGCAAAACGATCATAATAAAAATAAATGAAGCATTTCTAAACATCTCTACTTTATATGTTCACATGTTAAAGTGTCCTCTTTTGTGATTCTGGTAGAAAGAGGAAAAAAAATAAAATTTCATAAAAATATTCTTTTAGGGAGGATTTTTATTATGAGGGCTGTTGATACTGATGTTGCAATAAGTAAAAGAGACTAAACTGGAAGGGAATTTAGGACATAATATTGAATAGATGCGACACTTAGCTCTCTTTATACTTTTTTTTCATTCATTCATTCAATACACCTAGTTATTTATGATTTTTCGGTTCCTGAAACAGGATGACTGTATTAAGGAAGGATTAAGTATCAATGTCTCTTTTCATTTCATTTTTTTTATTACACCAACCATTACCATTACTATAACTATTATTATATTACATTATATAGAGCAATACATAACTTGATGACAGCTAGTTTAGAAAACTATGATCCATGGATGCAGTTGTTTTGAAAATCAATACAAACATATTGAATATGACAAAAACATTAAATATGACTCAATTCAGATGCAGTTGCGGTGTAGAGTAAATTGAATTGAATGATTTTGAGTTGGTTGAGAAATTCACTTTAATTTGCTGAATTCAAAAACTCAATTCAGCGTTTTTATTTGGGTATTTTACAAAAATTTTTCAACATCCAAAAATTAATTTTTCATTAAATATGTGCATCTCATACCCAATCTCAAGCTCATTGACTGCCACTAAACACTTTCTACACTAGAGAATAAAAAGTTGAAAACCTTATTGGAATTGAGATTTCATTTCATTTATTTATGCTTTTATGTATCTCTCTGCATCTTATCTAGATTGCAATAAAAGAGCAGCACAGCATCGAGTGAGAGAAAAAGAGACAGAAGGATGTGCATAAATTATTTTATTTACATTTTTTGACTTTTTTTCGTACATCGTAAATGCTTTTACTTCTTCTCTTGAAATTGTGCTATTCACATGAAAATGGGTATATTGGAATAAAGATATAGAAATGAAAAGAAAAGAGTATTTATTGGGTGCTGTATAAAAATTTTTATGCTGTTATTTATGATTTTATTGAGCTGTAAGGGAGCATAAAAAAAATCACACACAGAATATTTTTTTTTTCTATGAATCGTAAAAGATTCAATGGAAGTAAAGCAAATAATAGTATAAGAAGGTTGTGAGACATACAAGGCTACTGGTCATTAAAGTTAGCTTGTTACTTCCAATAAAACGCAAAAGTCAATAAAAAAAGTTGTGTTTATTCAAGAAATTCAAGATCGAAATATGGGGAATGTGAGAGATCTACGGTCATAGATATGAATAAGTTATTCACTATTTATGAAAGAATTTCAAGAAATTGCAGTTATAAATGGGTGATGATGATGATGATGGTGTAAGTCTATGAAAGATTATCAAATTATATAGACATAGAGATTTTTATTGCATCTACAACTTGATTTATTTATCATCATCATATTTTGAGGTGTTGTTAAGACAAAGAAGAGATAAATTCTTGATATCTTCTTCTTGGATTTCTTTTTTAAAACATTCAAAATATAAGAAAAATATTTCAAGCCATCATAATTTTTTTTATATATACACAATAATATAAAGGTTACTCAACAACAACAAAAAACACACATTCATTCCTTCTTCAACTTGTGTATATATATATAAATTTTTACCTTCTCTTTCTCTTCTTAACATGCGTCCGTAATGTGTGTATACCTGATTTTTCGTGGAATTTCAGTTGTTCAATGTTAAACAACAGAACAGAAAAATATGTTTCTGCATAATTTTTCAACTTATATATTTTTTTATTTTATTTTTTTCGTGTGTTTTCTGCTTCAGTAAGACACATTTTTCTGTATGGAATTAGGAGAAGGTCTCAACACATTCGACATAAGAATTATTGCATTTTAATTCAAATTTTCATTTTTTTTTTTCTCATTCGATCTAAATTCAGTTTTTCTTTTTGTTTAGGGTATCTTGTGTAGACAAATGGTTGAGAAGCTAATTTGGTGGATGATTTAAACCAGAGTTGCAATCTGTGTCTTGTCTGTGAAAAGACAAAATCTGTGCACAGGTAAAATCTGTGCACAGATAGATTTTTTTGCCTGTGCACAGACAATATCTGTGCACAGGTTTTGTCTGTGCACAGGCAAAATCTGTGCACAGATAAATTTTTTTGCCTGTGCACAGACAATATCTGTGCACAGGTTTTGTCTGTGCACAGGCAAAATCTGTGCACAGATAGATTTTTTTGCCTGTGCACAGAAAATATCTGTGCACAGGTTTTGGCTGTGCACAGGCAAAATCTGTGCACAGATAATTTTTTTTACCTGTGCACAGACAATATCTGTGCATATTAGCTATGTTATGATCATACAATGATTTAATCCAGGGTTGGAACCTAAAGGTTTAGAGATCAAAAAAATGACATTTTTGATACACATTTTCATCATGATTTTAGCCGATTTTAGAATCTTAAAAATATTCTGACTAACATTTTATGTTAAAAAACATCAATCTAAGTTTCTATGGAGCGATTTTTTGAACATCATTCGTTGTTTTATTTTTATTGATTTACCAACCCTGCCCTGACAATGCTTAAAAAATTTTAATTTTGAAACGGCTCTAACTTTTCAACAAATTAACCATTTTTGATGATTTAGAAGGTTTTGAACACATAATTCTGATTAGTTTATGGAATCACTATTTGAGTGATAGTTAACATAAATTTAAAATTTAAAATGACCGTTAAAAAATTGGACTTTATTAGTAGTAAACTCATGTAAATAATGATTCTATAAACTAATCAGAATTATGTGTTCAAAACCTTTTAAATTATCAAAAATGGTTAATTTGTTGAAAAGTTAGAGCCGTTTCAAAATTAAAATTTTTTAAGCATTGTCAGGGCAGGGTTGGTAAATCAATAAAAATAAAACAACGAATGATGTTCAAAAAATCGCTCCATAGAAACTTAGATTGATGTTTTTTAACATAAAATGTTAGTCAGAATATTTTTAAGATTCTAAAATCGGCTAAAATCATGTTGAAAAAAGTGTATCAAAAATGTCATTTTTTTGATCTCTAAACCTTTAGGTTCCAACCCTGGATTAAATCATGGTATGATCATAACATAGCTAATATGCACAGATATTGTCTGTGCACAGGCAAAAAAAAATTATCTGTGCACAGATTTTGCCTGTGCACAGACAAAACCTGTGCACAGATATTGTCTGTGCACAGGCAAAAAAATCTATCTGTGCACAGATTTTGCCTGTGCACAGACAAAACCTGTGCACAGATATTGTCTGTGCACAGGCAAAAAAATCTATCTGTGCACAGATTTTGCCTGTGCACAGACAAAACCTGTGCACAGATATTGTCTGTGCACAGGCAAAAAAATCTATCTGTGCACAGATTTTACCTGTGCACAGGCAAAATCTGTGATAGATCTGTTGTCTGTGTCTGTCACAGGTACCTGTGTTCGCAACTCTGATTTAAACGCATTTATGCCTGTTTGGCTATTTAAATTTCCATAAATGAATATTTTAGACAATAATTTTATGAATTCTTAAGTAACGGTTTTTTGAAATTCAAATCATCTTATCAAGATGTATTTAAACCAATTTAACCTTGTATCAATATATATATATATATATATGAGGTCATATAAGAAAATGACCGTTAAATTTTGAAAAATTTACTAACACCATCAAAACTTTTTATACCGGAAACAATGGAAAATTTTGATAGTGTTAGTTTTGTTTGGGGCGATTTTGGGATGGACTCTGTTTATATGACCTCATATATATATATTGCCTTGTATGAAATGAAGGATCAAATATATTCTGTTGATACAATATCTTATATGCTTCAAAAAACAAAAAAGTTCAACATTCGATAATCATGAAGACAAAATCAGCAACATCAACTCATTCTAAAAATTGTGTTAAAAATTAGAATGATATATTTATGAAATTCCTAAGCATATAATAATTAAATCCCATACACCAGTGATAAAATATTGTCCATTAATGATGAGTTATTCTTTTTTAGCACAAAAGTGTCTTTAAAGAATTGTTTTGGGATGATCAAGAAAAATTGTATAAAAGGATCTTGTGTGCTATTCATGCAATTCTTTCGATTCTCAAGAGGTAGACATAGTTCTTCTATTCAAGTGAGTGTTCTAATCGCAAAAAGTCTTTCACCGCATTCGTTTTTACTTTACAGATTCTTCAGATGGATTTTTACGCAAACAATAGAAATGTGAAGTATTTATGTTACACATAATCCTCAACCGATAATCCTTAAGTCGTTACACTCAAATGGAAAGGAAAGAATAAGAGAATTTAGATGAAAATTGTAACTACTGATGAACATATTACTGTTATGTTGCCAACATGAGATTAATTTAATAAGTGCCAATCTCTTACTTGGGATCTTATCTGCAAACTAAGTTTAAAAGCCATTCTTTCGACAGCAAGAAGCCCACACATTCACTTGGAATCGTAATTTCCTCTGTACAGTCTGAACAATTTAGATTTGAATGCGATGATAGCAATTGCCAGAAAAAAAATTAATTAATTTAAACAATTTTTTTACTCTTCATTTTCGTTAAATTCACATCTACACGGCGATTTCTCATTTGTTGGAAATGAAAAGAAAGAGAAGAATGAACAAAAAAATTAAAATTTACGCCATTTTTTCAATTTTTCATACTCTGTGGCATAATACAAATGATTATTTCTTCTACTCAGCGTAATAAAAATACAATTTTCCTATTCATTTATCATTTTCTGTCCATTCATTCTGCTGTATGTGTGTGTCTATATTCCTTTGTTGTATATTAATAGATATAAAATAATAATTTTCAATAATTCTTCTTTTTTATACTATAAAAAATCAATTGAATACAGAGGAAAAGATGAGCAAGAGTAATTTTTTAACTATAAAAAACAACAACAGCAGCATCAATTCAGTGGTGGAAGACCAAGAATATCATCTGTTGTTCGACAATTTATTTATCATACGTTCGTGATATAAACAACAATAAAGCACATACATAAACAACAATAGATGTGATTCCTGATTCTGACCCTCAATATTTTGGATACAGTATTCATTCTCTATTTCATTGTTTGGATGTGAAATCCTTACACAATCCTTGAATATTTTTTGGAGTGAGAGAAAGAAAAATTGATTTTGTTTGCAAACAAAGGAAAGACTTGAGGGTTAAAATTCAATTGAATAAAGGTTTAATCAAAGGTCTCTGCTCTTTGGGAGGAATATGTAGCTAATTTAAGATTCGAGCCTTCTTCAATTTGTCTGCTGAATTCAGCTTAACTTTTCTATACTGGTTTGATTCAGCTCTAAAGTACTAAATTATCTGAACTCAGCAAAATTTGAAATTAACTTTTAAAAAACTTGAATTCAGCAAATACAAACCTACTATTTTGACTCATTAATTCGGCATCCATTAAGAAAATTCACAACAGAACATTTAATTCATAATTTTTGTACCTTAATTAATTCGAATTGCTTGTTATTCAAAAATGAAGAATAAGAAAAAGTTGTAAGCTATGAATGAAATAAATTTATGGCAGTGCTTTAAATTTGAATATTTTAGAGGAAGAATCTTGTACGGTAGAAAAACATTTTCTACTGAATGCTTATTAAAACTCGCTGTTCCATAACGTTGGCTTAACTAGCATTCTTTCTGTGGGAGTTTTTAACACTCGCGTTGTTGTTTTCTTTTTGTTGAATTAAAGGAAATTTTCATTCAGTGCCAAAGAACCCTCATGTTTATATGTCGATATAAAAAAGGAGATAGTTTCTCACCAAAAATATAAGGAAAAAAGAAATAAAAGAAAAAAAATTCAAAATGGAGTGGAAAATGAAAAAGAAAAATCATAATAATAACTGAAAAGCAAAATGAAAAGAAAAAAAAGAGATTCAATTGCCTAAAATGCCATTGCCACACATAAATTCATAAGAGAAGGAGAGAAAAAAAAAAGATTTTTTTGGCGAAAATGACACAAGAAAGAAGCTAGAGTGTATACACTCTCTATTCTGCCTACCACGCAATTTTCCATATCATCATCATCATCAACATCATCATAAGAAAAATATTCAAAAAAAAAGTTATAAAGATGAAGGGAGAAAAATGAAAAGCATATAATAAGAAAATTTTCCTCCTCATTTCCTTCTATAGCTACTGCCATTTGAAAGGATGTCAAAAGCAGGCATTCTCAACTGACTCCAACAAAAAAAAAAAAAAAAAACGAGCGACACACAAAACGTGGATCCTTGGCACAAATATAATGTAATGTAAAGCAGTGAATGGAAAAGGAAGAGAATGTGAAGAAGATGATGGAAATTGTTAGGAAGAGAAAACCATTATTTCCCATTTAAATGGGTATGGAATATAACAAGCCTTATTGTTTATCTGCAATGTGCGTTATTCCACAAAAAGTATGTACATTCTTTCGACAATATGTAAGATCATAAACATGTATTCGTTTTCTTACTAAGGACAAAGTAACAAAATCTTCTTTTGCCTTTCTAACCAGAAAATTGGCATGAATTTTTTGATGGATATGTGGCTGAGGTGCACTTAAGATATTAATTAAGAATTTAAATTTTTGAAACACAAAATTTAAAAAAATTATTTTAACAGTTTTTAAAACTTAAATCTTGCCAAAGACAAACTGCAACCTCATAATTCATACCTATTAGTCAATAATTGCACGAAAAATTATTTCGAAGGTTAAGGATTTCTCTTTTTTTCTTTTTAAAAACTCGTCTTTAAGGATGCATGAAATGAATTATAGTCAAAGATGTGACTAATAGTTTTTGTATGCTCCTTCCATGCATCGTCTGCTCGACGAGTATAAAAGAAGCAGAAAAAAGATAAAGAACTTAGGTATATGCTATATGGCACAACAATTTCATACAATTCACTTATATAATAGCACTTTAATAGTTAAAACTAGTTTTTTTAAATTCTCTCTTTTATTCTATTGAACCGAGAAGGATCCTTATGCTTCTTTATGTTCTTGCCATTCTACCTCAATTTTTCTCTGGTATTTTTGAGATTTCGAGGACAATATTACGTGAATTCCTTTTATTTTATTTTTTGAAGAAAAAAAAATCATCTTCAAATGTTGAATGTATTGCGTGTAAAATTTTTAAGAATTGTTGACATAAGACTGAAGAATGGAAATAAATAGATATTGCCAATGTATATTTAATTCAACTCCAATTGATACAAATGAAAATAATAATAACAATAGAATGAAGTTATGAAGAGAAGTTTTTTTTTTGAACAGCATGATGTATTTAAAAAGGATTGAATCAATCGACTTATTGTTCGTGATGCTCCAAATTTGAAAACGGGGCGCAAAAAGACTCACACATACAAAACTGTAAATGATGACATGGTCTAGCGAAAGAGAAAAGGAACAACACAATGCGCTTACGGGAATCTATAATTTAACAATTATTTTCACAGCAGTATGCCCCATACTTTTCCCTACTCGCCAAAATACAAGAAATTATAGTAATACGAATGCGAAATATCTTTGTTTCTACAGTTAAAGCTGCTACTGTTTAAATGCTTTATGCCTGCTTGAAGTATTCTCACTTAAGCCATTTAAATAATAATCAACATCATGATCATCATCATTGTCCGGTTTGTGTGTATATATACGTTATAAAAGAGAGAACTGGATAGATAGCCTGAAGTGTGCATTTATTTTATGTTGTTGAAACATAAATTTAAGGCTCGGGTGTAAGACAAAAAGGCAAGTTTTTTGTGTTAATTGATTATATTCCACTCGTTTTCGCCTTTTTAAACATTGCAATTTTCTTGTTACATTCTCAATTCCTTCTTTCATTTTTATTTTCTTAAACGCCCACTTATCACGCCCTTTCTACTGCTCATTTTTCTGTTTATTTGCTTGCTTTTCATACTTTGTGTGTTTTTCTCTTTACTTTATGTCGATTTTTCATCAGTGATAATTCCTTCTTGAGACAATCTCGAGGAACGATAATAAGATGAAGAATAAGATGTTAACTTGGGTATGAGACATATTGAGGTATATGTGTGTAAGCCAATTATTGATTTCTTTAAGCAATTTCCATTTTACAATCTTATTTGAAATCTTTATATGTGTTAATTTTATGACAAATTACTTCCTGCTTATTTTATTTGCTATCATCAATAGTTTCAGAAGATTTAAATGCATAAAAAAGACTTAAATTTACCATTTTTCAAATATATCGAACTAGCTGAATTGGCCCAAAATGTTTGATTTTATCAAACTACTAAATTCAGTAAAGTAATTTTTTTAAAAAACTATTCAGCACAGTATTAATCGCACAAAAAACAAACAAAGGAAAAAAAAAATCAATCAAATAGAAATAATGTATGCATGCTATATGGGCGATATGACGATGTTAATCTTGTTCATCATCCCATACATAAAGTAAGAAAAATCGACAAAGTAAGAAGAGAAACACAGTCTTTGATATATCACAATGAATTTACATGACACTTCACTTTAACGCCTTTTAAAAATGCTTTTCATGATATCATTTTTCATATGACACACACGAAAAGCACATATTATAAGGAGACTGCCTTTTTCTCTTGAAAAAACACACAAAGATATAGGTATGATATTACTAGCTGCTGATGAGAAAAATTGATTCTGCATTGACATTTTTTATAAAAAAGAGTCAACGACGAGAGACAAGTGTTATCTCCCACTGTTTACCCGATTCAACTTTAATAATTTTTTTCTAGTGTCAACATCTAGTCATATACTCTCAGTGAGGTGTGAAAATTTGCTCTTTCTTTGATGTTTAGTGGCATTGAGTGATTTGCATTTGAAGTAATTAAAACACCAATAATCGAGCCTTCTTTGAGGGAAACGTTTTGTATTTCATTTTACAGTCTTTTGTGTTGCTGTTTTAATTAACAGCGGTCGGTTGTTGGCAACTAATTCTGAGAATTTCACTTTTTTGTGATGAATTTAATCAGTCGAGTGTATATTGAATTATTTTTAAGAAATTCAAATTTTACAAAACTGTTAAAAATTCTAAAATTATTTAAAACCCTTAAAATTTTTTATTTCTACAAAACCAATGAATATAATCATAGATAAAGTTCAACAACCCATAAATACTACTCTAGTTCTTCTCATTTCCACTCATAATGATCAAGAGAAACCACAAGGTCTCATTAACAGCACAACTTTATCCACTCAATTCATTTTATCCGCTTCCTAAGAGTGCAATAAAATTTTGCATAACAATTTAATGGCTTGTTAATTATGATGAGCATAGTTTGCATATTAAATGACTCGTTTCTTCTACTTCCTTTACATCTTCTTGTGTCTCTTCTCTCTATCGCATAGAACACAAAAAGTGCTCAAGCCATTAATGACTAATTTGCTTTTATATTAAAAATCCCTTTTTCATGTAAATTACGTTATAAGCATCCCGAATGGTTCTTTTGTTTTACTGTACGTACGGAGAATAGTGTGAACAAAGTACTTTATGCTTCACAAAAAGTTAATTGAAAGGCACATAAAATATTCTCAACATGAAACTTAATAGTGTGACACATGCCAAAATTGATCTTTTTTGAACCTTTTTTCTCTATGATGTACATGCAATGGAATAATAATAATATGTCAAAAATCAATTAGGCAATTAACAGCAATGCACGCGAGGGAAATTAACAAGTGTAAACAAAAAAAGGAATTTCATTTCTGTAATATGACACAAAATGTGATGTGTGTGTGATGGAAAAAGTTGTAAAGTCATCAACATGATACAGATACATCTCATGTTTATTTCTAAATCTCTTTTATGTGTAGAAAGATTCTCAAATAACTTTCAAAACAAAAAACTCAAATTTTTTATATTTTTAGAAAAATTCTTGAACATCTGGAACTTGAAAAAAAAATAGAAGAAAAAATATACATTAGTGGGCATGGATGGTCGAATCCACATTTAATTATAGGTATGATAGATTCAAAGGGTTATTTATATATTTACCAAGAAGGTCTCAATAAATAACAATAATATGATTAATAGATAATTTTGTGTATCAGTATACTGTATCTAATTTAATTTTGGTAAATACAATAAATTTACTAAATTCATTACACAAAAGAAATTATAGGAAATTGAGGGTGTTTGAGAATGTAAAAATGTCTCTCAAGAGACAATTGTTAAAATCAGATTTTGTACATATTTACCCTCAAGAGCAATTCTCATCCCTTTTACATACAAAACAATCACAGTCAATGATGAGGAGCGTGTGCTACACACTCTCTCAACTGCTAATTTGATTATAAATAAAATAAAAAAAATCTTTGAAATTTCTACCGTAAATAATGTGAAAATGAAAATATTGAAAAATCATAGACTTTTGGAGTGTGCACTTGAGAAATCAAAAAAGAATAGCTTAATGATCCTCCAACTTTCGATTGATGAAGGGCAGAGAGGAAAGAATAGACGTAAATCTTAATGATATGGTAAATTAGAGAGTTGATTCCCTTTTTCTTCATCCTCAAGTGCAACACATCAATTTACAAGATGTTTATCATCATCAAATCAACTGTGTGTTCCTTAACGTGTAAATATCTCAATATATTTAAAAAGAAATTAGAGTAAAACACGTGTCAAGTGATTTTCTAGCAATTATGGAGGGAAGTTTTAGTGAGAATGTGAGAAAATCATTTTATTTTGTCTTATATGTGGATTTTGTTAATTATTTTAGTCAATATTTGATCAACTTAGTTAACATCAACTATCAAATCATGCAAAAATGAATAAAAATGTATTGAATTAAAAAAAAAATCAGAAAAATTAAGAGAATCAAATTAGAAAAATGCGCTTTAAAATCATCAATACATCATTTAACTGAATTTTCTTCCAACAATATTTCTATTCCAATATTAAGAGTGATGATGATGAGATTTGTTTATTTATTTTTTTCTAACTAGGGGCCTCTAAGTAAACGAATTAAGTGAAATAGACTTAACGTTTTGGAACTGTATCAAATTTGTAGAGTAAGTCAGTTAAGGATGATGATTAAATTTTCATCAATTTAATTTCGATGAGTGTGAATAACATCGAAAATCTCATATATGTTTAATGTTTATTATATATTTTTGAAAAGTGAAAATGAACTGGATATTTTTTTCTTTCCTTCTCTCTCTTTTACTTTATGCTCTTCTTATTCTGATTCTTCGTCTAATTTATATGAGAAAATCCAGAGGAGATATTCTTCGCAATGGGGAGAAAAAAATCTCAATTTGACATTTTAATTAATTTTCACTCACACTTTAAATAGGCTTTGATAGATACTTCATTTTCTCTTTCTATTCTGCTTCTTATTCAACATAAATTTTTTTAAAAGAAATATTTTTTGGAAGGTAGAAAAAAATGTGTTCCTCCTCACTATTTTCAATCATTTGAGCTGTTATTTACTTAAAGTATGTTATTGTTTTTCAAATATTTTTTTCACTGATTGATTTATTGAATTTTAAACATTTACCAATATCTGTACATTTTGATAGGGAACTAGAAACAGATTTTCAATGAACTCTGTCTGAATGAAAAGCTGAAAATTTTTCTTCGATTGAGGATTGAATATTTTTGTTATAGTCGATGGATTTTTCGCAGCAGTTTAAGAGGTGCTAAAAGTGATAAATGAGATCATTTTTCGAGTCTAAATGTAAATAAGGAATATTTTTGAAAATTATTTAAATTTTTGAGTTCTTATTATGAAATTCAGCTATTTATAAATACAATTTGCAAAAGCATTTAAGTAGCTGAATTTAGTACAACTCAGCAAAGAGTCAAGAAAATAAACATTATTGACTCTAACTCAATAATATCAAACTTCAAAAATTAAACAGAAATCGTAAAATCTCTATTAGAAATTTAATTAATGAATATCACAAGTTTAGTCAATAAATCATTTAGTGTACATAAAGTCATTCAGATTTAAATGAAAAGGCACATTTAATGAAGTCATATGTAAGTAAAGCAAGGACTTGGCACTGAATATGACAGATTTTTTAAAAAGTCAATAATTAAATGAGATTTTGATTTTTTTTTTCAATCGATTGATTAATGTTGGAAGAAGT